>ML318984.1:0-126035 GCA_005239505.1 Nicotiana paniculata
CATAAAGACTGAGTTGGGTTGACAGTGTTACGGTGGTTATATATATTCTGGCTAGTTTTATTGCGGAATGATATTGGTTAAAGCGTACGAGCTATACTGTTTTCTGTTTGCAATTGTTAAAATAAAAAGTGTTGTGAAAGACTTGGCCTGAACTGTGAAAGTTTTTGATGAATAAACAAAATTGATTGTGATAAGGGGGTTGTGATAAGGGTGGATAATTGATTGTGATACGGGTGAACAAATTGATTGTGATATTTTGAATAGGTGGGATCGGGTTGCACGCCGCAACAAGACAATGATAAGGGAGAATATGCATGTTTTATTGTTCATAAAATAAAGGCTGGAACACTCATTGTTTTATTGCCATTATTTCATATTTTGCTTTTACTGTTATTTAAAGTGAAACTTGTTATGTTTACAATTGTCGAGACATAAATATTGTGAAAGGCTTTGACTTGAATTGTGAAATTATGAATAAATTGATATGATATGTCTGGTGGGAGNGGCCTGGAAAAGGCAGCTGAGTTATTTCATTGTTGTTGCAGTACTTAATTATTTATTTAGATTTCCTTCTTGTTTTATATTTATTGTCTCAGTTATATTTTTCTTGTTCGTGTAGAATTGTTTTATTGTGTTATTGTATATATTATAGTCACATGTTATATGTTGTTAATGCCCCACCGTAGCCTCGTCACTACTTCGTCGAGGTTAGGCTCGACACTTACTCAGTACATGGGGTTGGTTGTACTGATACTATGCTCTGCACTCTTTTGTGTAGATCCAGGTACTAGCCAGCAGTAGAGATTTTTAGAGCAGCCATCTATTTATTCGGAGACACGAGGTATATCTGTCGGTGTTCGCAGATCCCGAGAGTCTTCTTCTATTTTTATAAAACTGTTTTAGTATATTCAGAACAGTTACACTATTTCTTTCAGCCCAGTGTTTGTAGTATTCTTTAGTAGTTCGTGAATTGTGACACCAAACTCTGGGGTAGTTCTAGATCTATTATATGATTAGTTCGTGGTTCGTTTTCATTCCAGGTGTATGAGCAACCATTGTTTGGCAGTTCAGTTAAGTCGGTTACAACCAAACATGACTGGAAGTCAATTACTTCATTAAGTGTGACCGGATTGCCTCCTTGTCTATCCTCTACATGTAGCACAGAGTTGAAGTCTTCCATAGTTATACATGGCTTATGCCCCATTCCAAATAAATGGAAAAGGTATTCCCATAACTCTCTCCTTTCTTCTCTTAAGTTGTAGGCATATACAAATGTTGCTAAGAATTCCATTTGAAATGACACAAATGTTACTGCACATGTGACAACCTGAGCATTCTCACTGAGGACAGTAAGTTTATACTCCCTCTATTCCAATTTATGTGAACCTATTTTTTTTTTGGTCTGTTCTAAAAAAAAAGACTCATTTCTAAATTTGGTAATAATTTAGCTTAAACTTACAATTCTACTCTTAATGAGAAGCTTTTATAACCACACAAATACTCTGGTCCTCTTTTTGACTTGTTTAAGATCACAAATTTCAAAAGTCTTCACTTTTTCTTAAACTCTGTACCCAGTCAAAATCTCCATAGTAGTTTGATCTCCATAGTATCAAAATTCTTCCATTGTAGTGTGAGGCATGACCTGAATGGAACTGCCATCCACCAAACATTTTATTAACTACTTCTTCTACTTTATTATGTTTAATTCTAGTCTCTAACAGACCAATTAATCCCACGATCAGAGCATTGCAGAGGAGTTTTACCTGCTTCTGCTTTGTAGGGCCATTTAGGCCCCTAACATTCCAACTAAGAATATTAACCATCTCTCACAGGGAGAGATGCTTGGCCACCCACATTCATCTGATTTTATTTTTCCTTATCCTCTCGAACTTTCTCCAACGCTTGGAACGTATTAGTAACACTCACCACATCGTTAATAACTATAGGAACATTAGCATGATTCTGCGGCTGATTCCACCCTGTACCCTGTTGTTTCATGTTTCTCCCAGCACCCTATATCACTGGGTTATGTATAGCTTTCTCATTTTTGTTATCCCTGCCTGTTTCATCTTGCTTTTGTAATTCTGTTGGAGTTACCTGTTCTATATGCCTGCTTGGACTATCTGTAACATGACTTCTTTCCACTTGAACTACCCTTAATGTATCATTCTCTTGTGTAGGTTTCACTACCTCTTTAGCTTTGTTCCTCCTGCAATTATCCTTTTTTTGCCCATACTTACTGATTACATCACACACAGAAGGTTTCCAGTCATATGTAACCTTTTGTTCTACAATTGTTCCTTTCTCATTCGAAATAGACTATCTCCGGAAATTGATCATCTATTTTAACCTCCACCAACAGTCTTGCAAAATTCAATCCCACTTTCTTTTCTATGCTCATACTACCATTAACGGCTTTCCTACCAGGCTTCCAATCTTGTTCAAGCCCTTGACACTCCAATACTTGAATTCCAAACCTGGTAATCTAATCATATTGGTACTGTCCATAGTTCATCCTTTGAGAAATCCATATCAGCATTCCAAGCTTTGACAATAAGTGGTTTATTGTCAAAGTGAAAAATTCTTTCCTGGATTACATCATTCTTCCCCACCTCACTATCAAAGCGAACCATGACAATTTCATTCTTAAGCATTGCAATTTTATTGATACCATAGTTTCCCCAAAGCCTTTGTAAATAGCTATTCAAAACACTGAACGGCGGATACACACCTAAGGCATAGCAGACAACTGCATTCCTCCAATATTTGATCTCCTATTCATTGTCCTCTGCTTCAATCTCCCCAATTTTTCGATCACCTCTATTTCTGGGCTAACGTACTCCACCTTGAAACCATCATTTGTAATCTTTGAGATATCAAAATTATCCCACACAGAAGACGGCAATTGAGTTGATTGCTTCTCCTGAAGTTCAACTTCATCGGCCCATGATAATTTCCTCCTATCCCCTTATTATTGTATGGATTTCTTCCATTCAGCCAACCGATCCTTTGTTGAATTGTTTGTATGTACCGGAGCTGAAGTTGATGACGCCATTGAAGGACCTGGTATCACCGCTTCCGGAGCCCTAGTTCCATACCCAATTATTTCAGCAATTGCCCGTGATTTCCTCCCAGTGTTTTGGATTTCAACATGAAACGATGAATTAGCTACTCGTCCCGCCCCTTTCTGAATCGATTCCGATACAGAGATTGATGTCTTTGTTCTCTTCCTCATGGATGACGTACGTTTAGCTTACCGTGCACCGAGAGAGTTTTTAGACTTCATGCCCCTTCATTTATATGCTTTTAAATATCTTAAATTATTAATTATTATGATTTATAATATTTTTTCATATAATTTTTAATATATAGTAAATTTTAGTTTATGCAAGAAAGCCTAATTTAAGGAGGACGGAAGGTAGAGCGTCAGCATTTTGGAAAAAAATACCAATTAGAAGGTGTGAGACGACCCAGATCATATGATAAAAAATTTATGTCATAAAAAATCTGACTCTCCAATCTGAACTGTGCCATTGGAGGAAGAAGTAAGAAAATAAGAATATGTATAGTAACCCAATATTCCTTCTGTTCACAACTATCTAACTCAAATCTTGTCTTTATTAATTATCTTTTTCAACAATCCACTCTTTATATGTTGTACCAGATTGGTTTCTACCTTATTCTAGTCTCTTCTTGCTTTTTGTAATTAACTCTGTGTGTCTGTGTGTGTAAATTTAGGGTGAGAAATGTTGAAGTTGATAACAGGTAGACTAGGGCCAAGTGGGTTTGGATCAGCTTCAACTGCTGAACAGGTTACTGATGGCATTGATGGCTCCAATCTCACTGCCGTTGTTACAGGTTACTTTCATATTTAGTCCCAATTCATATATACTTAGATACTTGATAGACTGATAAATCTGCTACCACGATTTCAAAAGTTTTGAGTTACACAATTAATATAAGGATTTAAGTTATCTGCAGATTTTTAACTCTATATTTGAAATCTTAATCTGTTACAGCATGTTTGTTACTCCCTCTGTCCCAAATTCCAATGTATGTGATGCAGTTCGGATTTTGAGAGTCAACCTTCTATATCGAAATCTCAGTTGAAAAAATAATAGGAAAATTCCTGGATCACCCGTGGAGAAGAATGGTTCTGCCTATTCAAAACTAAGAGGGGATGCCGCCTACTGCTAAAATCCCGTTTTTGCAACTTCTATGCAGAAGAAGAAAGAACACCTCTTAATTTTGATCACGAATTCAGACATAGAACTTTTTTTTTTTTTTTTTTTTTTAAAATAAAATTAACATATTTGAGAATTACATAAAAAGTACTATAAGTCACAGTAATAAGCTATTTGTGAGCAATTGCTCAAGGAATTATAGACAACATAATAGCTTGAGGTGGTTATGAACAGACAGCTTTTGAGTTTTAGCAATTTGAGAGCAACTGAATTTTATATCTCTGTCTTCTTTGCTTTTTCTATTTGTAGTTCAGTCTTCACTCTTGAATCTACTCGCATTGCTGATCTTTATTTTTTTTCTTCTCAAATCTTCAGCAATTCTCGATAAGTATCTTCAGTTCTCTTGCCTTGTTTAATAGTATTTTGATTATGTAATTGTCAGCTTCTACAACATTGATTATAATGATTCTTTTGTTATAAGTTCCAGGCTTTGTATCCAATCTTACACCATTTATTCTAAGAATAATCTTGGCTTCGAATTCTCTCCTTGAATCAGTCTAGATTCATAATCTTTTTAACTGCACCTTGAGTCGATTCCCGTTGATTAATTCCTTGGAACCCTCTCAGCATCTTCTCAGTATAGGACAGTGTATTTTGTAGCATTTCATTTCTTAAGATAGGATTTGAATTTAATCATATTTCTAGCACATGGCTCGGCTCAATTAAATCCTGTAAAATTGAATACACACAGAATTACCATGCTTTTAAGTTAGATTAAAATTTAATTTCAAATTTTGTTATCATCGAAACTATAGATGAGTAGTGAACCCTTGGGCTAACATGTCCGACATGGGTTAAGAGAATAAACAATTATTCCTTCAGGTCAAGTTTCGCAATAATCACCTCATGAGCTGTTTTTTGGGGTTGAATTACGTTCAAGTCAATTTTCTTTACAATTTTGTCATTTTCAAGTAAACTTTTAATGGGTTGAGAGAATGAGCAATTATCTCCTTATATGATCTTGGCAAGCCTTACCTCATGAGCTAGTCCTTACAATTATCTCCTGATATGATCTTGGCAATCCTCACCTCATGAGCTAGTTTTTTGGGTGAGTTAGGCTCAAGTCCATTTCATTTACAGTTTTCAGTAAGTTCCACATAAACTTTTTCATGATAGCGCATTGCAACAACAGGAGGTGCAAGCGGCATTGGTTTGGAGACAGCAAGAATTTTAGCTTTAAGGAATGTCCATGTGATTATTGTAGCAAGAAATATGGAGGCTGCAAATGAAGCAAAGCAGCAAATATTGAAGGACAATAATGCTGCTCGCGTCGATATTGAGAAGCTTGACCTGAGCTCAATTAGATCAGTGAAGGCATTTGCTGATAAATTCAAAGCACTTAACCTTCCTCTCAATATCTTCATGTAATTGCTCTCTTTATCCAGTGTGCGTTTTGATTGAGTTTTACTAGAACAATATGTTTACCTAATGAGAATTTGCAAATTAGAAACAATGCAGGTATTATGTTCTGTCCATTTCAGCTTTCCGAAGATGGCATAGAGATGCAATTCGCCACAAATCATATAGGTATACATTACAATATGTAACTTTAGTACACATTTTGGAAGAAACCTCTCTCTCGACGCAGCTGATTTGGTTCTCAAACCTCTATTTGGTTTTCAGGTCACTTCTACTTGACTAACCTTCTTATAGACAAAATGAAGGAAACAGCAAAAGCTACTGGTATTCAGGGTAGGATTGTGAACCTGTCATCACTACTTCATCAGTACCCTTATAAAGAAGGAATACAATTTCATAAAATCAGTGACAAGAGCAGGTATATTTCATTACCCTATCAACCGTTTGTCCAGTTCAGGACAGTGAACTAAAATCATTTCTTTAATTTTCTTCCAACCGTTGTTTCTTGAACCAGTTATCAAGAAAGACTAGCATATGGGCAATCCAAATTAGCCAATCTATTGCATTCAAATGAACTTTCTCGTCGCTTGCAGGTAACTCAATGAACTTCTTTATTACTGCAAGCTGTCAGTATGAGGAGCAACTGATATGTATATCAAAACAAGATCTCTCTCTTAGCATAGGAAAATTCAAGATTTAGAGTCAACAGATTCAAAATGGAGGTGATCTATTATATATTTACATTTTTGAAATCTTTTCATATGTTTTAGTGAATTGAACTAAAAATTGTGGGGTTCAGTTGAACTCACTGAATTGCTCTAGACCCGCCTTTGCTGTTAGTCTGTTTTAGTTCTAGGCCACATGGACTCATCAAACCAATGGCTTAACAACTTATCATCCTTGGCATATTTCCTGGTGGCTAGAATGTTCATCACAGAGAAAAGATGTACAAGTTTGCGTTTGGAGATGTTGTGTCACAACCTTAAGTTGTTGAATTGTGTGAATTATCTATCTAAAAGTTTAAATAGTTAGAGCTTAGACACTTATAATATTTTATATCAATCTTCAACATGTCATTTCACATGCTAGAGGTCAAGCACGGGAAAATTCTCTGACAATAGGTCGTGGTAAGAATCAAATTCAGAATATTTGTGTACTTTAATATAATGTTGAATTGGGAAATCTTCTAATCCATATGTTTAAAATGTTGATTAGACGCTTTTATTTATTGATATTGATCTTAACAAAATTAGTGTATTTACTGTATAAGGGAGTTTGCACCTATTCATCAACTCCTTCTAGTTAAGAGATTAAGTGAATTAACTAATGAAAAATCTTTACCTGAATTTGCAGCTAGATATATACTCAGAATACTTTTAAAAAGTGTAATATTCTCCTCAAATGCAGGAAGAAGGAGCAAATATAACTGTCAACTCAGTGCATCCAGGTTTAATAATGACGAACCTCATGAGACATTCTGCTCTTTCGATGAGTATGTATCGTATATTAACCTCTCACAAAAGATTACCTCTACTACATTCATTTTCAGGAACTTTACTTGTATTTCCTTTGACAGAAATCTTTAGGGCTTTCACTTGTTTCATGTGGAAGAATGTCCCTCAGGTAAATAAATTAATTCCTGGAAAGGATTTTAACCTTTCTGAAAATGCGTTATCACAATAAGTTAACTGCATTACTGAGTTTAAAGCTTTATAACTCTAACATATCATCAGAACAACTATAACTAAAGGAATAGAATGCACCTATTAGCTGAATAACGACATCTGCCAATTTTTGTCTTTTTAACTAAATTATCTCAAAGTTTCCCTGTAGAACTATATTAGGGAGTAGGAACTATTGGCAATTTGGTATTACCTAATCAAGAAATTCTGTTAATGGCTTCCCAACAATGCCCTTGTACCTTAATCAGAAATTAAAGAAACGCCTATATTCTGAATAGGTTCAAAAGTCAGTGTTTTGCCTCTGTGGTCTTCTATTCGAGTATTTTAAAGGATTAACTCTTCTGGCAACGAGATTGCTAGGTTAAATAAGTTTAATTTTAGTAAAACTGTCATTTTAAAGGTAACCAACTCTATTGATCATGAGATGATAAACTAGGAAATGACCACTGATTGTGTAAAGAATTTGCACTATTAGCGTATATAAGTTAAATCTATGTTAAATTTGTTTGGACATCTATATGGACCTTTAATTCCAGGTAAAATGAATTGTTCTCCAACAAAATAAGGCATTACGATATCATATCTTTTTATGTAATAAAGTTAAGGTTCAATATGAATTAACTGTCGTCTGTCTGGGCAATCATACTTCAATAATTATGTAGACTGTCATTAGAGTTTTGAAGAAGAAATACATACTGGGATTTACAATGATTGTATTTGACAGGGAGCAGCTACGACATGCTATGTTGCCCTCCATCCAAGTCTAAAAGGCGTCACTGGAAAGTATTTCGTTGACTGCAATGAGCATGAGCCAAGCAAGCTAGCACAAGACGAAGCTTTAGCTCGAAACCTTTGGGATTTCAGTAACAACTTGATCAATGCAGCTTTAAAGAGTTGATAATTCCTGAGAAAGCCTGGAAAAAAATGTTATTTCCTTCACATTTAGTGAAACTGTTATTAGAAGTTTGTTTGAGTTAGCTTTTCTAGTTTTGTTTATAATCAGAGGCCTTATCTCTATGTCTCTAAGGCCTATGGTTAAAATCTAAATGAAGTGTTTTTGGCTTTTCTCTTGGTTATAAGCTACTGTATATGACTCTGCAATGTCTACAGTAGGCAAAGATTTTGTTGACCAAGATATCCTAGTGTGAGATGTGATTTACTTTCCTATTTTTTGCAACTCCTCGGTGATTGACTGATTGCTATGTTTGTCGAGTAAAATATCATTAAGAAAATAATTTGTATTTTCACGTAATGTAGATGTTAAATTATTCCTTCTATGTAATTTGGCAGGAAGAGGAATGTACCATGAGAGAAGCAAGGAGGTCAACCTCATTCAAATATACAACATAGGTCCAATTTAATGTTGCATGTTTATCATGGCAAAGGCGTTGTCGGTGGATATGCCAAGGATATCCTGGCTTTGGAATGACTCGTGGACACAAGTTTCACGTTTTCACAAAATCATTTTTTTGGCGTTTAATTCTCTTGTGATTGTTGGGTCGAAATACGGGGATTTGCAACCGTACTTTATATTTGTGCAACCTTTTGAACTATATCTTATTTTTAAAAATTATTGATTTGGTAGCTTGCTGACAAAAAATTCGTAATAATATGACGATTACACCCCTGACAAATCGTATTATTTTGGCATTCACCTGTCTCTGCAGTACCTAAAAGTCATGGATTTAAACCCGTCTTTCTTATAGTCTTTTTTTTTAATACACATAGTATAGCTTTTACAGAAATATCAAAATCTAATTCTAAGTTTAGTAAGAAACATTTAAAAAGCGGTGAAAATACTAGAGCAACCTTAATGCATCCTTAATGCACAAACACTTAGCATGAAATTGTTTAGCTTGAAGCTAAAACTTCATGTTAATGTAGCACGAAGTTGTTTTATGTTGAAGCTAAAACTTCATGCAACAGCATGAAATTGTTTTACGTTGAAGCTAAAACTTCAAGCTAATGCATGCTGAAGTTATTTATCCTGTAGTCTACAGCTTTGTTATGAGTGCTGAATTTATTTAGTTCATTTGCTAAAACTTCAGTTTAAACATGCTGAAGTTATTTAGTTCATTTGCGAAAACTTCAGACTAAACATGCTTAAGTTTTTGTCTTGTAGTTTGTAATTTTCTAATGAGTTTTGCTAATGCATGTTGAAGTTATTTAGTTCATTTGTTAAGACTTCATGCCAAAACATGCTGAAATTTTGTCCTACAGTTTTGTCAATAGTCCTGAAGGGCAAAATCATCTTTTTAGAACGCTTTTAACAAAAAAAAGAAAAGAGTACGGATGCAAACAAAAAAAGAAAATTGGTATAAATTAAAAGAGGACGATCAAATAGGAAGCTTGCAATTTTTACTCGAAATCCGCGCAAATGATTCAAAAGTCGTTTCAAATATGCATGCATCTCACAAAGATTGTTGCCACTGTTCTTCACAAATTGATCATGAGAAGTGAGAACCAATGGATGAGAGGAGTACACAGAAGTGTCAATTAATTGTATCAATAGGCAGGAAGCTACTCTTTTTATCATTGGAATTCTTTTTCTCTTGTCACTATTCGAAAATAAGATAAGGTTTATGGATCTAATTACAACATCAAACATTATGCTTAGGGCATGTTCAATACAAGCGATAATTAATCCCAAAAATAAATTTGAGATTAGATTACCCCATATTTGGTTAGGACAAAATCACAATATAACTAATCCCGAGATTATAGTGTATTTTTATTCCTGTAGGAGAGTGGGATAACCGACCCAGAATAATTAATCCAGGGATATTAATTCTGGAATAACTTGTTTCCCAACCAAACGACAGTAATTTAGGTCGTCTTTAGAAGCTTAAGAGAGAATCGGGGGAAACATTTAGAAATCTTAACACAGATACGACATGCAAAGTGTGCAAGACTATTTCCTTCTAAAAAGTGTTGAGAGTCTACTCCACTTTCATTTACTAACGTGCTTCTGGAGTCTCAGGACCCTACTAGTAAATTACTTCCATCTCATACAAAACTCAGAATGCCCTAGCTCCATCAATGGTTGACAAAGTACATGAACATAACAACTTGCAATATTACACAGCCGATATGAATAAGCAATTGAGTTTTCCTTAATACATTGATAACTTCACAATAATTTGGTGGAGTTCGACAACCAAAAACAACAGATAATACTCCTCATAAGAAGCATCAAGTTCCTCCGACTTGTCTCTTCCATGAATCCTCAACAATCAATTCATCGACTCCCCAATCTTCATAACTAATACAACACCAAAAAAAGATAATGAAGAGGATGAGGCAATAAATGGGAAAGAAATAAAAACAGATGCTTAAAGACAAAGCCTTGCCTTCCATCAGGCAGGTAACGGCGAATTGTGAATGGTATCTTTCTCTCTCGGAGCTCCTTCATTGCAATCTTTTAACATAAATGAACGTTAACGAAAAAGACATCAGGCAATCTAGAAACTTCACCAAACAAACATTGTGTGCATACGTCTGAACTACGAAGGAAGATTAAAAAAGAGGCTCACCTCAAGTGGATCAGTTTCTCCCTCCAGCTCAACCATCACAGGAGCATTCATGCTGCTCAAGAAAAAAGAACTCACCAAATTATAAAAGATTGCATTTGGCTTCACAAGTTTTCAAACTTTAAAATACGAACTTGAGAAATGGGAATAATGCAAAGCTAGGAAAAAACAAAAGGACCTGATCTGGAGTGCCCGAGTGCCCAGGATTCTAGCACGTTCATATTTTGTCATATACTTCGACGTCTTCCGAGGTCGCTCCGCAGGCTCTTGCTCTGTTTTCTCCTCACCTTCACCCAACAGGGGGTCTGGTATGTCCTCGTTGTTGCCATTATCTTCTTCAATCTCTGCTCCTTCCTGTCGGTTATTCCAAATAATGCAATATGCTTCATTAAGCACAAATGAAAAAAAATTACATAACCATAATAATGAATACAAGGAAGAGAAATCGTCTTACATCAGGCTCAGGTTCTATTGGCTCGTCCACGTATCTGCACAAATGTAGACAGATAAATGCCTAATAGGTAAATACCCAATGACCTTTACCAGAATCCAACGTAATTCATCTTCACAACCACCAAATCAGAAAACAAAAAACAAATACACCAGTAACAAATGGTTTAACCACAAAAATAGCTGTCCTCGCTAGACTGCTGGACTTACAAAAAAGGTCAATGCCCTATCAATGCATATGGTAGGGATCTTTCCGGCGAAAGCTAGAACATGAACAGTAGAAATCTCCACAGCTTGTGTTAGCATGCACTATATATAGCAATATTCATGCAGAAGGTTTGCTGCAATTTTTTTTTATTTTTTTTTTTTGAATATGATATGAATTATTAAAGATATATGCGTGAGACACAATCTACTAATTAATCTATTTCTTTCAAATACCCCACTAGNAAATATTTCCACTGTATTAATACAAAGCATTTCTGGAGCAAAATAGGACACTTCTGTGAATATCATGACCTTAACCTCCAGCACTGCTGGTTATCCATCCCATTACCATTCATGTGAAAGTCCTCTAGAATGCAGCTAGTTAAGCGACTTTATGCATACATTTTTTCAAAATCGTTGATCGACAAAATCGTATATTACCTTAAATGAACTAATCAACTACATTTCAAAATAATCGCAAACCGGCACAAATGATCCATTAAAAGCAGCAATTCAGAATAAGTTACACTCAGTGGTACTGTCGTAGAGCCGTTATACGGGAGCCTCCGTCTACCTAATTCTATAAGGGTATCCTGTCCCCTTATCCAACAACGTCATTTTAAGAATAGACTCTCCGAACAATACACAGATACTTGTCATTGAATAGTAAGAATCCCCTCATCTGAAAGCTTAAACTTTAGAGGTGACAATTCTATTTGTTTTTTTTATCTGCATACGTTACTGACATGTGTATCTGAAAAATTTTCCTTTCGGGCCATGCATGAGAAAATATTTTTCTTGATGTCTCACAATAAGACTCAAAGCAAAGACTTCTTTCAGCTCTTGTGTGAGCCGCCTCATCTAGAAGTAAAATTCTGAAAGCCAAATCACCTTAAAGCTTAAGCAGTTAACGGGTCACCTTTATTTGTTTACTTTAATTCTGTAAAACTTGCTATGCGAAATCAAGAAGATGAGAGGAAGGAAAAGAAAAGACTTCAGGTTCTCGAATGCTTATAAGAACTTTACAATATCAACTAGGACCAAAATGGCTATATCCATTTGTGCCAATTTCAGCTGAACAGACTTCAATATAGACTTCAAGACCTACCCAAAAGAATGGCAATATAAAATTGAAGGAAAAGAACTTTAAAATCCTAAAACGTTAAAACCCAAATTCATACACCCTAAAACAAGTTAAACCACCCCTACGATAAAACCCAAATATTAAACAAAACACCAGACAAACCCTAAAAGGTTAAGGCACGAAATTATAAGCACTAAACCCTAATAGAAGTTAATATTCACTGGAAATCAGTTAAATATACCAAAAAGAAAGAATCTTTCAACTGAAAAAAAAAAGAGATAGTCAAATAGCAAGCGATTAAATTATATTACGCACAATAAGCCAAATAAGCATAAAATTTGCTCAGTAAAGTAAAACGAAGAAAAGGGGAACTAACCCTCCGTCCATATCATAGTCATCGTCCGCCATTGTTGTGTCCGCCTCACAGCTCTCTGTCAATTGTTGTCTCACTTGAGTATATTAGCGAGAGGAAGGGGAGGCGTAGTCCTTTGGTAAATTTGTGAGAGTTGAACCCAAAATCAAACTCTAAATATATACTACGGCCCATTTAGAGGCTTTTATATTTATCTCAAATGGTCCCTTAAGTTTGATGTATGTATGTTTTATGTCCTCATTATATCTCAAAACACACATGCTTTGAGCTTACGAAAATTAAGCACTTTTGGTTCAATCGACTATATTCAAAAGGTAGCATGCTTTTAAGGAACGATAAAATTATCTCCGTATAGTAGGTCTTGGGTTCAATTCGTGAAATGAGCTACTGATATTTGTATAAGGTGGCTTGTCTACTTCACATCCCCTTGGAGTGCAGCCCTTTTCTAAACCCTATTTGAACAGGGGATTTACATCTATATCCGCTTTATGGGTCACGTTTTAACTTACACCCGTTTTGCAAAAAATATTGCAAGCGTACCCATTTTTCGCGTAAACTTCAAGCATACGAACCTGAAGTAGCAAAGGCAATCACGCAAACTTCAACATTCTAGCAGACGGACCTGAAGTTGTTTGCAATTGCTGAACTTAAGCATTCTACTAGCTGAAGTTTTATTCTCTATTTGCTGAACTTCAGCATGTTTTAGCTGAAGTTTTTTCGCGTAAACTTAGTTTTGGTTGAAGTTTTTGTTTGTAATTGCTGAACTTAAGCATTCTACTAGCTGAAATTTTATTCTCTATTTGCTGAGCTTCAGCATGTTTTAACTGAAGTTTTGTTCTATATTTGCGGAACTTCAGCATGTTTTAGCTTCAACTTTGTTATGTTCGTGATGAACTTTAGGGCTGAAGTTTGTTTTATATTGAAGATGAAATTTCTCATCAGATTGAGGGAAGTGAAGCATGGTGAAAGATCTAAAGCCACAACAGATTTTATCCATGTAGCTGCATTTTTCTTTCTTAATTTGCACTGCAACATTCAATACTTCCTTATCTAAACTGGTGCTATTTGAATCTGTTTCTTCTGTTCTAATTGGACTTATATTTGTCAGTAACTTCATTATTAGTCTTGTCTGAGCCATATCATCTTGAAGATCCAAAAACATATCAACATGAGGTTGTAGATCATCTTCTTCAGGTAAACGTAAACTCTACTCTGAGAATTTGCTGGAGAAAAGAAAAGATGTGTTAGCTTCTACATCTTCTTCAACATTCAGGGATGCTTATCTGTGGCAAGGGCTGGTAGTCTCAGTAACACGGCGGACAAACAGTGAAAGAAGGAAGAAAGGAGCACACAGATAGCAGGAAGAAGTAAGCGTCTGAAGTTGTAAAAGGTCCATTTAAACTAAAGAAATTTGGGCATAAAAAAAAAAGAACCCCCCTGAATGTGACGATTTTTATTCAGTGCAAACCTAAGTTTTACATTGGCTTTATTACCCTTTGAACTTGATAATTTGACACCATCGACCCACCAAGACGTTAATGTGGCAAAAAGCATGAATACTCTCTCTTATAGGCTCGTGAGATGAAAGAAAAAAAATAAACAATTATCTTTCAAATGAGGTACTTTCTAACTATTAAGTGTCACATAAGCTGATATAATGATTTATTTATTTCAGCTGCATGCGTCCTTGTTTTATTTTCATATAGATTACATATTTTGTCCTCTTATATATAATGGCTATTTGTTTCAACTGTGTATTTTATTTTTATTTTAGCTAAATTTGCAAAATGTAGTTAAAATTCTATTATTTTAGCCAAATAAAAAGAAGGTTTAGCCAAAGTAATGGAATTCAAACAGTATATTTTCTAGAAAAAAAAAAAAAATGTGTGTTTCTTTCTTTGATGCAATGTTTGGTTGAAGTTTCATAAATTTGGCCAAAAAAAATTTAACCAAAATAATGGAGTTTTAATTCTTTTTTTTTAATTTCTTCTTTAGATACAATAATTATATATTCTAACTATTTATTTATTTTTAGCTAAACATATAAAATAACTTAATTAGAATATTATTATCTTTAGCCAAATAAGAAATTTATTTTCAAAATAATATTGTTTCAAGTTTTTTTTTATAAATATGGCCCGAGAAAAATGGTCCAAATAATTGGTGGACTTAAAAATATTTTAAAATTATTTTATTTTAAAACATGCTATGTGGACAAAAAAATCCATGTGACAGTGTGTGTGCCACAATTTCATGGGTCGCTAGCGTCCTAGGAGGTCGAGACCATCAAATTGCTAAGTTCAATAGAATCTATTTCAGATACGTCGTGGTACGAGATTATTTGGATTACAAGATCAAATCAGATTATAGAGTAAGATTTTATAAGTAATAGTCAACAAATTGGAATTCATTTATCAACAGATTTTTTTCTTCCATTTGAGTTGATTTCAATAATACCAAATCCCATTAACCGAATCACTTTTTCGAGAAATACGAGACATCTAAGTCATACAAGTAAAGAGATGTATTCGTTAAAAAAAACGAGATGGAAAAAAAAAATATACAGCTATGCCGTTTCCACGTGGTAGAACCTCCTCAGAGAATATAAGGTTTTCATGAGGCTGATCTTGAGCCGTCATCCAAGCGCAAATACCTTCGTTTAAGAGAATATTTTTGGTATAGAAAATCTCAAATTCAGGATCTTCCGCTGCACGAATTTCCTGAGAAACGAAGTCATAAGTTAGGCCAACATAAAATTCAAGTGAGTATTAAATAAAAGTCGCTAAGTTCAAGGGTCCTAATCTATTCTTGTGACTAAAAATAATTTAGAGATGTTCTTTTCCAATTTCATCTTTTTCTCTAATGCCAGTACTAATCATACAAAAGCAGAAAAGTTCGACACGAGAATTATTGCAAAGTTGAAATACGAAAATAAGTCTCATTAAATTAAATTGAGCAAGAATACCTAGATCGTAATTGTTATTTTGCTTGGAAACGTCAAACATATTTTACATTTCTTCTAATTAAAATTGATTTATTTAAAAGTTCAGCCAGCTGAATTATAAAGTGCAAAAAATGTATGAACTTGAACGATCACATGTCTTGAAAGCAATTTTAAAAAAAAAGGACGAATCCAAAGCTTGATTCAGTATTTGCAAATATTTGTTAGCATTTTTTTTGGCATTAGCATTTTCAATTTCCTATTTCTTACTGATAATTATTCCTCGTTAATAATTTATTGAAATAATAACTTCATAAATCTCCCTTGAGATTTTAGTTTGTAACATATATCTTCCCAATAGTTTAAGAGAATTATATAAATATCTTATTTCTTCCACTAATTTAATAAATTTTTAGTTTTTAAAAATATTGTAAAGATCTCATAACATTCTATATGCATAAAAACGAGCGCCTACATGGTTGACAATTGAAAATTCATTATCAAGTAATTAACTAGAAAGGTATCAAAGTGTAGCTGAAATTTAAATATGTGAGAATTTTCTAAATTATGATTAGTATTATTGGATCACCCAACTTAATCCTAATCAAATAATAGCTTAAAGAATAAAGTTGAACATGGAGAAATTACAAAATAAAAGAAAATGATTAAGAGCCATGACATTTATTCCAGCCTCGAAGAAATTCAACCAGTAACTTTGACCTATCTAGTTTAAGGTGTACGTAATTTCATGACCTTTAACTTTATCTATATTATCGAAATAGTAGAAATGAAATATAAAAGCTCAAAGTTTAGTAGCGATACTATTCGTTTTGGATTTAAATTCTCACAACTTTACAATATGTCATTAAAATTTAAGACTTATTTCTTTATATTCCTAACATTTCTTCTATGTTTACTGTGTAAATTGCCTAGAATTAATGTCACATTGTCGTGAGATTCACGACTAAAGAAACTTTGGTATTCCAAGATTAGGAAAGAACATACATCCCCAGTAAATAAATAAATAAATAAATAAGCTCTATATTATTAATTTCAAGGAATTTGTAATGAAAATAATTATATTGTGGACGTCCATTTATTACTCCGCTATAGATAATCTTCCTAAAGAAGATTATTTGTTTGGTGCTCTATTGAAGTTTATCTACAAGCAACTGATGAAGGTTGCAAGAAACTCACTGAAATAATTTGCAGCAACTTCTTATTAAACATGCAGATTGCAAGCAGCTCAAGAAAAGCCTCACAGCTGGTTCTTGGAAAACCTTGCAGCTGCTTCCTGAAAAGTCTCGCAGCTGCTTTCTTTTTTCAATAAATAGATGAGTTTTTAGTTCATTATGTACATAGTTTGAAGTTGAATAATATATCGGTGTCTCTATATACTTGTCTTTACTTTACATTCTTTATTTTATAACACGTTATCAGCACGAGACTCTGCCATCTCGAGCAAATACTTTGAAAGTATCAGAGATACGAATTTTCTTTTTTTAAATAATATCAAATATTTCTAAACTTTGAATTTGTAGCCCTGGATATATCGGGCAAAAGCTACATATCTTGGGTGCTAGATGCTGAAATTCATCTTGATGTGATGGGTCTGGTAGATACCATCAAGGAGAAAAATCAAGCATGAAACTAAGAGCGTGTCAAAGCAATGATATTCTTACGATATCACCTTGATGAAGGCTTGAAATGGAATATCTCATTGTTAAATTGCCAATCATACTGTGAAATAATTTGAAAGATAGATATGACCACTTGAAGATGATCGTTCTTCCACAGGCACGTTATGATTGGACTCATCTAAGGCTACAAGATTTGAAACCTATCAGTGAGTATAATTCTGCTATGTTTAGAATTATTTTTCAATTGAAATTATTTGATGATAATATTACTGATCATGATATATTGGAGAAAACTTTCACCACTTTTCATGCCTTGTATATGCTCCTGCAGCAACAGTATCGAGAGATGGGATTCAAAAAGTATTTTGAATTTATCTCACATCTTATTGTATCCGAGCAACATAATGAGTTATTAATGAAAAAAACCATGAAAGCCGACCTACTGGTTCTTGTCCACTCCCTGAAGTGAATGAGACGAACTTCCACCAAGCTAAGCGTGGAAGAAGTCGTGGTCATAGTCGTGGTCGGAGAAGAAGCTCTAATCATGGTAATAATAATACACCAAAGAACCTCCTCACCACCAACAATGAAAAATAAAGGAACAAAAACATGAAGTCGTGCAAACAACAAATGCAGAAAATGCATGCTATAGATGTGAAAGAAAAGGGCACTGTTCACGTACTTGTGTACGACAATTGATAGTGAGGCCACTACTTATGAAAGTAAAATTGTCCGCTACTGTTTGGGGCCATTCGATATTGCATGCAACATCACTTATTCGTCTGAGATCGATACATTATAAAAACTATTCTCCGTCATAATTAGTTTTTGTTCATGAACCAAATATTGCTCATCTACAAATTTATGGATGTGTTGTATGTGTGCTAGTAGCACCACCACAGCGCAGTAAGATGGGCCCTCAGAGAAAGTTATAAATATATGTTGCGTTTGAATCACCCTCTATTTCGCTATCTTGAACCATTGGCGGGAGATTTATTTACTACTCGATTTGCAGATTGTCGATTTGATGAAATAAATTTCCCACAATTAGGGGGAGAGAAAAAGGAAATAAAAAGAGAAATTGGGTGGAAAGTTTCATCATTATCTCATTTTAATCCACATACCCCTATATTTAATCAGGAGGTCTAGAAGATCATCCATTTACAGAATATAGCAAATCAAATGCCAAACTCATTTACTGATTTGAAAAGAATAACTAAGTCACACATCCCTGCAGAGAATGTGCCTATCCGAATTAATGTCACATCATGACCATCTACTAGCATGCGAGCTAGTGAATCTAAAGCACGCTTGAAGCATGGTAGGCCTTTGGGTTTTAAGGATCGAAATCCTCGAAAAAGAAAATCGACAAATGATCAAAACGATACTATAAAGAGATCTCCTTAAGAGACCCAAGATCTGATTAGTTATGAGATTCCTGAAAAAATCAATGAACCTGAGACTCAAGTAAGCGAGTAAATTTTAATAAGTTTTATTGGTGACGTGATTAATTTAAATCAATTTGAAATAGTGGTGTATAATATTTTTGCATATAATGTTGCACTTAATATTATGCAAGATAGTGAGGACTTTGAACCCCGATTTGTCGAAGAATGTCGACAAAGATCTTATTGGCTAAAATGGCATGAGGCAATTAAATCAGAATTGAACGCAATTGCTAAAAGAGAGGTCTTTGGACCAGTAGTCCAAACACCTGCTGGTATAAAATCAGTTGGTCATAAATGAGTTTTGTGCGAACAAGAAATGATAAGAATGAAATTGAAAGATACAAAGTTCGCCTTGTTGCACAAGGATTCTCACAGCGACCTGGAGTCGATTTTGATGAAACATATTCACCTGTTATGGATATCATAACATTTCGATATCCAATCAGTTTAGCACTACATGAAAGACTTGAAATACATATAATGGATGTAGTTACAATTTATCTGTACGGTTCATATATTAAAATCTCTGAAGGATTTAAAATGCCGGAAGAAAATTCAAAATCTCGAAAAATGTATTTACTCAGATTACCAAGATCATCGCATTAGTGAATATTTGCTGAAAGAGATTTACATAAATGATGTTATTTGACCATTTATTTTTATAAAGAAAATGGCATCAGAATTTGTTATACTTGCTATTTATGTTGAAGATATAAATCTTGTTGGAACTCCAGAAGAGCTCCAAAAGGCAATTGAATATCTTAAGAAAGAATTTGAGATGAAAGATCATGGAAAGACAAAATTTTATCTTGGTCTGCAAATTGAACCTTTAGCAGACAAGATCTTTATACATCAACCTGCCTATATAAAAATGGTTTTAAAACACTTTTACATGGACAAAAGTTCACCCATTGAGTACACCAATGATTGTTCGATCACTTGAAGTGAATAAGGACCCGTTCCGACCTCCAGAAGTGTAACGACCTGACCGGCCATTCCGAGGGTCATAGCCTTGTTTCCCCCATTTATATTTCTTTGTGTGTTGTTCAGTATTATTAAAGTACCTCGGGTTGGTTGGTTTAGGTTCAGAGTGATTTTGGAGGGAAATGAGACACTTAGTCTCTTAATTTGGAATTTAAGTTGAAAAAGTCAATCATAAGTTGACTTATGAGTAAACGATCTCAGATTAGAGTTTTTATGGTTCATATAGCTTCGTTAGGTAATTTTGCACTTAGGAGTGTGTTCGAAATGTAATTTGGAGGTCCGTGATAGAATTAGGCTTGAATTGACGAAATTAGAAATTTGGCGATTTCCGGTCGGCAGTGAAAAATTAGATATCAGGGTCGGAATGGAATTCCGGAAGTTGGAATAGGTTCGTAGTGTCAATTTTGATGTGTGTGCAAACTTTCAGGTCATTCAGATGTGATTTGGTTGGTTTCAGCATCGTTGGCAAATTTTAGAAGTTTAGAAATTCTTAGGCTTGAATTCGGGGTTAAATCGGTGTTTTGATGTTGTTTTAGGCGTTCCGAAGGTTCGACTAAGTTCATGTATTGATATGTGACCTATTGGTGTTGTTGGTTGAGGTCTCGAGGGCCTCGGGATGATGTCGGATGGCTAACGGAAGTTTGGAGTTGGAGAATTGCAGTTGGTGCTACTGTTCTGGTGTGGCCGCACCTGCGGATTGGGAACCGCAGGTGCGGAATCGAAGCGCAGGTGCACAGAGGAACCGCAGGTGCGGTTTGGTCCCCGCATCTACGATGACCGCAGGTGCGGTAAGGCGACCGTAGAAGCGAAGGCTGGCAAGTTAATGAAAATCTACAAAAGCGGATATTTTCCGCAGATGCAGAAGTGCAGGTGCGCAAATGGGGTCGCATGTGCGAGACCCCTGGGGCAGAAACTATAAAAGCCATACTTCGCGATTTTTCGGCATTTCTTCACATTTTTCACTTGGTTTTTGGAGATTTTGGAGGGTTTTGAAGAGGGAATCAAGGGGGAACTCATTGAGGTAAGGTTTTTGAACTTAATACTCGTATCTATGATAAATTTCAGTTGATTAAGCAAGAAAAATTGTATAAATTAGGGGTGGAAATTGGGGAAATTAGGGTTTGAAATTGGAGAGTTTAATTTGAGGAATTGAAGGGTCAAGCGAGGTCGGATTTTGGTAAATTTGGTATGAATGGACTTGTGAGTGAAAGAGGTTTTTAGTTTTGTAACTTTTTTTGGATTCCGAGATGTGGGCCCGGAGGTCGGGTTTGGCCAATTTTAATTTGATAATTTTAATGTGAGCTTCGTTCATTTAGCATATATTAATGATAATATACTGATTTTGGATGGATTCTGGGCGATTTGTGGCCGAGTCGAGTAGCAGGGGCATTGCGGAGTAGTGTTTGGATTAATTGAGGTAAGTAACGATTGTAAATCTAGACCTGAAGGTATGAAACCCTGAAATTTTGTACTATTTCACTACATTGAGGTGACGCACATGCTAGGTGACGGGTGTGCGGGCGTGCACCGTTAGGGATTGTGACTTGGTCCGTTCCGTAGCAACTATAGAGTTGCATATTTTGATTAAAGCTGTATAATTGCTATATGTCTTAGAAAGAATACTTATAATTTGGGTTGAACGCCATGTTTGGGCCTTGTGCCGTACTGTTTGGACCCTCAGGGGTATTTTATATTACCCTCACACTGTTTTAATTTGAAAGCATATCCTCAGTCATGATTTTTCTGTTTACTGTTTAATTCAATTTCATTACTCTATTTTAAAATATATGAAAGTTATTTTGGGTTGAGTCCCCTGATTTTACTGAAACGCCCGAGTGACTTGTGAGGTTGATGATTGAGTGAGGCCGAGGGCCTGATTGTGAGAATATATATGGATCGGGCTGCACGCCGCAAATATATATATATATATATATATATATATATATATATATATATATATATATATATATATATATATATATATATGGATCGGGTTGCGCGCCGTAACGATATTGGGTCGGGCTGCATGCCGCAATGATATAGTGCTTGGGCTGTAGGAGCCCCTCCGGAGTTTGTACACCTCCGGTGAGCGCTAGTACCTACTGTGTGTGAGTGCTGAGTGATGAGTGTTCAGTGACGAGTGAATAAGAGGCTTGCCCGAGGGGCTTGTTGATGAAATCATCATTTCCACTCTATTTTTATATTTAGCCTTTATTGAAAATGTTGAAGATATTCGTACGTGTTTCCATTGGAACTGGAGTTTTAAATGATATTTTGACTTGAACACTGATTTGACACTTTTTGTTTCACTGAGACTTCAAAATCTTGTACTTTATGTGATTTTACTGCTCGTCACTGCACTCAGCCTTTATTTATAGTTGTTACTTACTGAGTTGGCGCAGTCATGTTACTCCCTGCACCTTGTGTGCAGATCCAGGTGCCACAGGACATCCGAGTGAGTGCTGATTTTTCCTCAGTTCATTCCGGAGCTTAGCAAGGTAGCTTTACGGTGATCGCATCCTTGCTATTCTCCCTCTTATCTTCTAGTTGTTCATTTTTATTAGACTTCTCTTGTCATTTTGAGTAGACAGAATCAGACTTGTATCCTAGATGCTCATGACTAGTGACACCCGAGGTCGGACCATTGATTTATATTTGTTTACTTTTACTTGTTTGAAATTGTTTAATGAAAGATTTATGACGAAAAAGTTTTTTTTAAAAAAGAATTATTGAAGAGAATTGGTATATGTTCTGAATAATGAATCGGCTAGCCTAGTACTTGATAGGCGCCATCATGACGGGGTAGTTTGGGTCGTGACAAGAAGAGGATGAGGAACTCCTTGATCCTGAATAACCCTATCTCAGTGCAATTGGTGCACTTATGTATCTTGCTAATGCTACAAGGTCTGACATAGCATTTTCTTTTAATTTACTAGCAAGATATAACTCTTCTCCTGCACGGAGACATTGGAATGTGATTAAGCATATTTTGCGATATTTAACGAGAACTCTTGATATGAGTTTGTTTTATACGAACAAAGGTAGTGCAAATCTTGTTGGTTATGCAGATGCAGATTATTTATCTTATCCCCATAAATCTCGATACCGAGTATGTATTTACATGTGGGGGTAATGTCATATCATGACGCTCCATAAATCAATCTATTGTTGCGACTTCTTCAAATCATGTTGAGATAATAGCTATTCATGAACCAGTAGGGAATGTGTATGATTGAGATTAGTGATTCATTTTATTTAAGAAAAAATATGGTTTGGAATGTGATAAAAAATCCACAATTTTATATGAAGACAATGCTGCATGCATAGCGTAATTAAAGGGAGGATTTATAAAAGGAGATCAAACGAAGCACATTTCACCAAAATTACTCTACACACATGATCTTCAGAAAAATGGTGACATCGATGTGCATCAAATCAAGTGATAATCCAACAGATTTGTTTACTAAATCTTTGCCAACTTCAACTTTTGAGAAGATGGTATACAAGATTGGAATGCAGAGACTCAAATATTTGAAACAAGGTTTTCATCAGAGGAAGTGAAATACGCGTTGTACTCTTTTTCCCTTACTAAGGTTTTTCCCATGGAGTTTTCTTGTAAGGTTTTTAATGAGGCAACTAGAAATGTGTATTATTAATATGTGTACTCTTTTTCTTTCACTAGTATTTTTCGCACTGAATTTTTCCTAGTAAGGTTTTAACGAGACACAATATCTTTTAATGAACATACAATGGAGAATCTTATGAAAATAATTATATTGTGGATGTCCATTTATTACTCCGCTATATAAGGAAGATTATCTGTTTAGTGCTCTATTGAAGTTTATCTACAAGCAGCTGATACAGGCAGGTTGCAAACAACTCAATAAAATGATTTACAACAACTCTAAAGTTGCAAGCACCTCATGCAGACAACTTACGAGCAGCTCAAGAAAAGTCTTGTAGCTGCTTCTTGAAAAGTCTCGCAGTTGCTTCATTTCCTTTATAAATTAAAAAAAATTCAGCTCATTATGTACATAAATTTAATATTGAATAATATATCAATTTCTCTATACTTGTCTTTACTTTAAAGTCTTTATTTTATAACATAATTCAAATTGTTATGGCGGGCACCAAGTTATACATCACATCTTTTAAAGCAACATTAACAAATTGAGCAGCCTAACTTTGTGTTGCATTTATAAATATAATATATTTCTAATACGATGGCTAATTACGTTTTAAGTAACGTAATTGTATAAATATATTTTACATTGTAATACCAAAAATATTAAAATATAATTTTATGAAACTTAATTTTCATTTGAAGACAGAGTATATTTATTTCAAGAAGCAACTCGCATGACTATGTTCAACCTGCAATGGGTAAAAGTAACAAATTAATGATGTAAACATGAACTTATCATGCATGAAAATGTCGAGACTCAACATAAATCTTCAGGGCCGGAGCTACGTGAGGATACATGCTCGGTCGAACAAGTAGCTTCAATTCAAATCACATTTTTATCTTAAAAATCCATTAAATATGTATAAATTATTTAATTAGAATTCAATAACTTCTGTAAATTATAATCCGAATTCATAAACTTCTAATTCCGGTTCCTCCACTACAAATCTTTACTCATCCGCAAACATAAATCACTACACCAACAAGAAAAAGCTTCTTCTTCCAAAGAAATTAGAGACTGAATATTTTTCCAAGAACCAATAATAAAATGTGAAGAAATCTCCAACCAATACACAAAAGTACAAAACTAACAAAGTGAATAATAATAAAAAAAAACTGATTAATTTTTGGAATAATCATGGTAATCGAGTCAGTTTGCGCCTAACTAATTCCACGGGATACTTGCAGATCAGAATTGGTTATTTTCACGGTCAACCTCCCACAAAGCCAAAGCTTTAACTACATAAGCCGAGACAGCGACAATAGTAGCAGCAAAAATAGGAGGAACAAGTAAATCCATTTTAGACCTCTGAAAAACCTCAGTAGGGAAACAAAAAACCTCCAATGGAAGATCCAACGGAATTCTCACAGATCCTCTATCATGACAAGCCTGAGAGAAGGAAGACGACGGCGTTATCGCCGAAACAAAGGCTAATTCCGGCGAAAAAGAAGCCACAGCTACTATTATTGTTAAAAGGGTTGTCCATGTTGCAGCATAGAATAACAATGGCAGCCTTAAAGAGAGCCTTTGATAAATTGAGTTCAAGAAAATGAAGCTCATGTTTAGCTACAAAAAAAACTTTGTTTGGACAAAGAAGAAGAATATGAATATAATGGGGTCATATGATTATTGGTCAAACATAAGTATAATAAGGATGTTGGTTGATATGGAAACGATGGACCTAATCTTTAACTACTTTCAAAATGTAGCATACAACATGGTTTCAAGTAATTTAGTTGTTAGAGTTTAGCTTATACGGTTTGATTTTGCACTATAAATCACCTAAAAATAATTACAGTCAAACTTCTTTATAACAACCTAGTTTGTTCCGTATTTTTTGGCTGCTATAACAAAATACTATTATGGAGGATATATATTATAACATAACATAAGAGTCGGTTCCGAGAAAAATATGACATTTATAGTGAATGATTGTTATATAGAGATGATGTTATAAAAAATCTGACTGTATATATAAATATTCGTAAAAAGTTATATTAATAACCTGAAAAAATAAGACTGATCACAAGGGGATGCAACTTTCGAGTTATATGTAAAAATATTAAAATTACAAAAATAATAGATTTATACGTCAACTCTCGAACTCATAGAATCCTGGATCTGCCTTTAATGATCATCTATTACAATATATTAAAAAAAATATATAATGATAGTGTAAAATTTAGATTGTAATTATAATGGATAGATATTTTGTTGGCTAACTCCATATAAGAAGATGAAGCTAATCTTTTGGTAGTTTGGTGAGATAGAAAAGGGGTTGCAACTAAAAGGAACGGTTATTTTAGTAGACAACGTGGACGTGGCACTATTACTATTAGAGTTTTTGGTATGGGGTTGGTGAGAAAAATATGATATTTTTAGCATAAATATTCGGAGGATTCGTTTTAAGTGCTCAACATGATTATACAATTTGACTACCTTTAATTTAGGTGCTAATATTTTATGTTGGACACTTGACCTTCAATTTTAGATTGATGAATAACCTCTCTATATCAGTGTCGATTGTTTCGGATATTTTTAGATGTTATAACGAATTGCTGTTATAGAAAGTATATATTATAACAAAACATGATATTTGGCTCCGAAAAAATTTGACTTTTATAGTGAAGTGTTGTTATATAATGATGTTGTTATAGAGAGGTCTGACTGTAATTATGTTCATTACTTTTTACATACAATAAGATGATGAACGTAATAAAATATTTTTCAAAAATTGTTAACTATAAATAGTTTGAACCAGTTAGTGCACCCATTCTCATCTCTGAATAGCCTTTGCCCAAAAAATATTCTCTTTTTTGTTACACGAAAAAAGATGAAAATAATGAAATAAAGAAAATGAGATGATTATGATAATGACAATGATAATATAAGGATAATGCTAACCATAATCTTAATCATGATAACTATGATAATCTTAATAGTACTGCCATTAACCCAATGTAACAAACACGTAAAAACAGGTGGCGAATCATGAGTTAAGAGTAACTTATTCGAACTTATCTCTTTCCATGTGTTTAGTTCCTTAGGCTATCATAGTTTGAAATGGAGAAATATTTACACTTGGACTAAATGTTATAGGGCAAAAGGCAGTTCCGTGCACATAATATTCGCATTCACACAAGGTTTAGGGAAGGACCGCACCCTAAAGGGTGTAATATAGGCAGCCATCCCGATGCGCGAGCATAGTGACTAATTGCACGGTTCGAATGCGTGACCTATAGGTTACACAAAGACAACTTTACCGTTGTTCCAACGCTCCCTTTCAACTTGATATTATAGCTCGGCTTGACAAAAACAATTTCAACTTTTGGTTGCCTGCACTCTAGCTATAGAAACTAGAAAGTCGCGAACCATAAGCATTCAAAATTCAACAACTACTACGCCTCAATCTCCAAACTAATTTGAATGACTATAAAATTTTTCTAAATCCACTGAAATTTGGGCCTTTTGATAGTGTGAACTGGATTTCTGGAGAACTCAGCTGAATAGAACACACTGCAGCAAGCAGGTTCAAATACAAATACAAGATGGATTATGAACACTACAGTAGCATAGCCAATACAACACTAAATGTCCCATTGGCGTTGCCTTAGACAGCTCGATACGAGAATGCTTTTTCTACCTTCAGAGTCAAGAAAAGAAAACCAGCCACGGATAAGCAAAGCGCAACGAACATAATCACTAGCATCGTCTGCAACGAAATGTGGGGGCCGAGAAAAAAGACTACGGCAATTGCAAAGCTCTGCCAAAGCTTAAGCTGGGCAAATGCTCCTTCCTGTTCAGCACAAAATGATTAGATATTTGATGTAAAACAATCATCCAGTGAAAAGCAGCCACAATGTTAAGTAACATAAAAGAATAATAAGCGTCTAAATAAAATTCAGAACACAATTAGCATGAATCTAGAATAACGATGACGTTTATACCGCTTTATTTGGGCAAACCTTAGCCAAGGGTCTATCGGAAACAGCCTCTCTACCTTCACAAATCAGGGGTAAGGTCTGCGTACACATTACCCTCCCCAGACTCCACTTGTGGGATTACATTGGGTTTGTTGTTGTTGTTGTTTGGGCAAGCCTTAAATGAAAAAAATTAGGGTGAACACATTATTGAAGCATGTGTTCAATGTTTACGAATTCACTTCCATTAATGAGCACTAGCAGTATGTTTCTCTATATGTATTTTGAGGAGATTTCCGTAAAACTACATTCAAGCATATTCATCAATCAGCACAGATAAGAAACAACCATACGGTGTTGTAATATGAAGGCAAAGGCTTCAAGATATCAACCACTCAAAGTATCATACTCGGGGACTCATTTATCAAAAAAGAAAGAAATTATCATACTCAGGCACTATTCCAAGAGATGTCAAAATGATAAAAATAAGTTGGCAAATTAGTACCAGATCATCCTTGAAGAGTATCCCGAGCAATGCACTTAGTTGTGTATTCAAGACTCCATCACCTATTCCCCACAAGGCTGCAACGAGAAGCGGATATAGCATGCCGAGAACTCCACCAGTCACACTACAATACAGGAGAAACGATAAGATTTTAAGTACCAATATCAACTTCTTCCGAAAAGTAACAACGGAACGTTGTACGAAAGCAAACCTGTGAGTCAGTAGAATCCATGCCAATACAGCAGCCTGTACTAAAGCTCCACCCGAGACAATTATCGAGATAGATGAGAGACCAAAGGTAAAATGCCCAGCCACTAGAGAACACTGAAACAATGTCCATTCAATGATACAATAGAATAATTACCACCGCATCATATCAGATAAGTGTAAATTCTGCTTGGATACTACTAGCAAATCTGACATACCCACACTTCTTCCGAGAATGTGGATGTATGGTTAAAAAATTTGGGCGAAAATTGAAAAAAGCTTACTGTAATGAGGAATGTTTAACATTTGCATAAACCTATCTATAAGTATTAGAAAACATACCTTCGTCAAAAAATTACACTGTGTATATAAGTAAAATATTACATTTTAGAGGTATATAACACATATTGAACCCATTGTTGGGATTTTTTTCGTATTTTTTAAATTTTAAAATTTGAACATTGCAATTTAGGGATAGTATATTGTCATTCCAATGGATCAGATCCTATTTTTCCTTGACTAGTGTTTAAAATTTCTCTTTCACATAAACATGAATAAATTTTGTTCCAGACACAATAAGAAAAATTCAAGTAATAAGCGAACATTGCAAATTCGGCATTAGCCAGTCTACAATGAATAGTGCTCAATTCGTACTGTCAATACACTTCTATCCCATGAGATTACAATTACTCTCTCGGACCACAGTATATTCATTACGATAAGTCTACAACTACCTTAGCATTCAATTAAGATGTTTCCTATTGCAGATCTTAAATATTAAAAATAAAAATGAAGCAAAAAAGAAAAAGGATAACCAATATATTTAGATACACAACTAAAGAGAATGTGAAAAGGACAAATTTACAGCTCTAATTTCCTCGGAAGACTAAAGAACACACCACAACGGTTGGAACACATGTCAATAAGACCCGATCCAGTACCATTAAGAGTAAATGCAGTTTGCTCAAAGAACACAGTAAAACAACACACTGTTCAGGTCAACCCGTGACTAAAGATTGAATTAGTTCGTTAGTGCATTTGCATACTTACAATTGCATCAAAAACCCCATAAACAGCCATTGCACCACCAACACCACTCTCACCCATTGTAGGCAGAACGATATACTTTGTGAATTCAGCCCTGAAACGCGTTGTCAATTAAAATAATGGAACAGCATACGATGCTGCAGAGTCTACTCCAATGATCTATAAGAAGTATACTTTACCATACGAATGCTTGCTGTAAGCCTGAATACACAATAAGAGGGATGACCAAGAGCATTCTTATGTCTTGTAAAAGGGTGATGATAGACTTGAACAAAGTTACCACAGAAGAAAAGAAACTAGCAGACGAGTCTTGTAGTCCTGTCTCATCTTTACCAGTTCTCTTACTTAAGAAGCACATAAGAATGGCACCTAGAGTTATGGTACCAACAAAAACTAAGAAAAGTGCCGTTGTGCCACTAGTGCTTCCTCCCTGTAGCAACGCAAAATTAACAAATCTTAATGAAAAAAAAACAAAGATCATCAGCAGTTGAGCACTTCATCTGAGGAGAATCTTACCTCTCCGTCTCTCATCAAAGCAAGAGTGATAAGATTTCCGACAAACTGCAAATCAAGAGAAAAAGTTGTCGCGTGCATGAAAATATCATGTGAGTAGAAAATACATCAAGAAAATTTACTTGCAAAGCTCGTATAAATACCTGATGACTTGCAAACATTCCCCAGAATTCACCGTTGAATTTACCAATTATAACTGCTTCATTTAAGGTATGATCATTTGCATGACTGCGCGCTGTGGAAGTAAGATACGTCCCCTGAACACAAAGAAGAAGATTAAGGCTATTGCTAAAGCCAAAAACAAAATTCAACTCCTAAAAGGAAGTCATACCTGCCCAACCCATATTATAGAAGCAGCAAAACCCAGGTACAAAGAAGCTGGGACCATTGTATACCTACAAGATCGCTTAATCAACTGCTGACAATTGAAATTCATGAACATCTTAAACAAACTACAGGTGTCAAGAAAAAAAAAATTGCAAAACCTTACAATGTGTTAGCATTTAAAAAAAGAAAGCAAAATCGACAAAAAGTTGGGTAGAATAAAAAGGAGAGGGAGAAGAAAATCGCAAACATGTGTAAATGCACTAAAGTTAACATCTAGTGTAAGCAAGTAGTGGCTCAATGCTCATCCCTCGTGTAGACCCACTGTTATGGAGAACTCTTTTGTATCTACTACCATTGTTCTCACGCTAGTGACGGCTCTTTCACACATGTCCTTTATGATATTTATATATTAATATGAATTCATTTCTTCTCCATCACCTACTAAAGGACCTTTTTTGGTACTCTATCATATGCTTTATCTAGGTCAATAAACATCATGTGCAGATTTTCTTCCTTTCGTGATAGCTTTGCATCAATCTTCTAAACAAGAATATAGCCTCTGTTGTAGATCTAAAGGGCATAAATCCAAACTGGTTCTCGGTCACTCTTGTTGTATTCCTAGGTCTACGTTCTATCACTCTTTCCAAAGTTATATCGTAGGACTCATGTGTTTAATGCCAAGATAGTTCGCACAACTTTGAATATCTCCTTTGGTCTTACAAATTAGGATCAGGGTACTCTTTGTCCACTCGCCGGGCACCCTACCACTACTCAATTTAACATTGAATAGCTTGGTGAAGCATTCTATTCCAACCTCTCCAAGACACTTCTAAAACTCTATAGGGACACTATTGATCACAAGCTTTTCTAATCCTCATATTTTCATGGCATTCTCTACCTCTGTCAGCCTAATTCCACGAGTGTAGATAAAGTTTCTATCATACACAGACTTATGGAGGTCAAAAATGATATATGAATAGGCCTTACGGTGAAGGAGAACATTCAGGTTTTTTACACTATAGTGCATTATTACTCGTTTACTACTATCAAGTAGAGATTTTTATTGTTTATGGCTTGCTTTCAAAAAACAAGCATCCACAATAGCAGACAGTTTGGTCATTTCTTCCTTCTTCAAGAGTCTGACTCTATGTTTTCATAGATTGCAGTTTGTCTATCTGGCATAACCTAAGAGAGGAGACTTTTGATTTGAATAAGAGATAGTCCTTCCTTCCATTGATGGCATGTCGTCCCTGATAGTGCAGTTACTTATTCTACAAACATCAAAAGGATGACTATAACATAGAATTGGCTGGCTTCTAACTGAGAGCTAGCATATAATTCTTGTCGGCAAGTCAGCTGGCTACTAATGCCTCCTTAACTGTTTAAATCCCATTTTGAGAATTTATTACATGGCTTGCTCTAATCATTCTAAGCACAACTGTTCAAGCCTAGATTATTCTGACAAGAAATTAGCAAAAGGCCAAATACAATAAACTTCTTCATGGCTAGTGGCACAACCGCACGGCGAGAAATATGAAGCCTAATAGACCTCTATAATTAGTCCAATAGAGTACAAGATTTATGTTTTTAGTCACATTAAGGATTCATAAGTGTGCAAATATTGCAAAAAAACACAAATCCAAAACTAAAACACCTACAATCACAACTCACTTTATAACACTGAGTTAAATTGGATTTGTACTACACGATCACTGCCAGCTCAATGGCCTAATCATCCCTTATTGGTTAAACATTTAATTTTGAAAAAGCAAAATGCAATAGACATAAAGAAAACATACCAATTGGGCATCAAATTGGCAGCTACAAACAACCAATAGCCAGTACTACCAAGGATCAAAGCATTCTTTGATCCAAGCTTCCTAACCACCAATGAAGCAAATATTGAACAGAACATAAATGACAAATACAATATCCCCAGTGAAGTTGTCCCTAAATTTCCTTGCTGAAACACAAAAAAAAACTCAAACTCAATTCCACTTCAACTTCTAAAATCATGCAAATTCAATCCAAAATCAACATTTTCACACTAAATAACCTCTGAAATTCATAACAAAGACACATTATTCAAAATCATACCGTATTAATAGTGCTTTCAAGATTCTGAGCAGCCCCATAAGCCAAGAAAATCAATAAAAAGGCACAGCTTAGAATATGAACATCTCTTTCATGATTCACAATTGGGTTTTGATTTTTGGGATTTTCAACTACAAGGGGTGCTTCCTCATCAGTAGCCATTGATAAAAAGAGTATCAAGATCGAATTTTTCGAATTTTGAACAAATACGCACAAATGAATTTATGCACACAAGTGTATATATACAGTGTTTTTTTTAAGTCAAAAGAGAGAGAAAAGTGAATAACAGAATTTGCCGGCAAAGTAGTATGAAGGAAACAACATATAGAAAGAGCTTAAGCTCCTCAAATATGACAATAAGAAAGCTTCAGCGCCCATGGGGGGTAAGAGAAAGACAGCAAAATAGTGATAATTCTCTTGTTTTGCAGTAATTAATGATTAATGTTTGTTGAGATATTTTTTTTCCCCATTTTGGACCAATCAAGATTTTTTTTCTTTCTTTTTTTACAAGGTAAGAGACAAAAGGTTGAGATCTTTATAAGTCATCCAAACTTATTTAGTAATGAGGGGTCATTTGGAACCATAGATAAGTAAAAATAATTTTGGAATAAAAATTTAATATCGTCTTATTTTTTATTTGATTATTAATTTTAAGATAAGTTATTTTATGATTAAAAATAGTATCAAGATAATTTATATCAGTCAGAGGGTGGGATATTAATCACATGATAAGTTATTTCAGGATAAAGTTCGTGAGGAAAACGTAGATCTTGATAAATTCGGCTTTGAGAAAGACATTATTTTATGCTTGATCTTTTTGTGAATATTTCAAATTTATGAAAATTTTAAAATGCTCTCTTTATGAATATTCCAAATATTTATGGGATTTTTTAGATCAATTATTCTTTAGTGATTATAATTAGAATTGAATTGCAAATACCAAATAAAGTAGTTGATATTATTACAACTTTCTGATTGTTTATTCTTGACAAAGAAAAAAGAAAAGTAAAAGGGGATTGGAACTTTCTTATATTTTATATAGATTGTTTATTTTCTTGTGTTTAATGTTATTATATAGATTATGTTGGAATTTTTAACAGATCGAATTGGTTAGATATGACGCAGTTAATTAAATTAGTTATTTTTAAAAGCCTTCAAGAAAAAAGTAATAAGATATATGCACATTTATATCAAAGAATATTATATATATAATTATATGTCCAAAATTATACTAATATAAGTAGTAGCAATATAATCAATATGTATAAAATAAAGATGTATTTCCAAAAATTATGTCAGAACTTGGAATTAAAGGAACACTTTTTCCTTTCCAAAACAACATAAATGTACAGTTAATTGACAAATCAAGGGCTCAAAAGGAATTTTGTTTATTATTTAAGTACCTTAAAATATACAATCGAGCTTTTGACTATTTATAGTGTTCGTATTAAAAAACTTATTTCTATTTAAGATTGCATCATTCTTGACACTAGTAGTCGTGCGCGATCATTATTAAAAAATATTAAATAAATTAAATTATGATCGAGATTGTTTAAACTTATGTCTCCCTCTCAACTCTCTCTCTCTATCAGCTCTATGTGACTAGATTCTTCAAGAAAGCAGCAATTTCTTCTCCACACTCCTTTAAAATTCTCACGTATGTAACTACTCTCTCCTTGCTCTATATTTTAATTCACTCGCTGCAGCTTTCTTCTCCTCTTGCTATTCCCCGCTCTCTCTTTTCCCGTTCTGCTCAATGTTTCAATTTCTTGCCGAGATTTTGTCTTGATGGTGATTCTGATTGTTTATTTATGAAATGAGAAGCTGTTGAATGCTATTTCTAGTGAGAATTTAGGAAAGCTAGGGTTTAAAGTCTTGAATTTTGATAGTTTATAGAATTTGTGCACATATTGTGTTTGAGAAAATGCTTGGCCAAGGTAAAGATTGAAATCCATGGAAAAAGAAATTTATGCAAAGGAATTTAGTGGGACAATAAAAGAGCTTAATGATCGTTTTGATGTTGTAACTACTTGATAGTAGGTTATATAGACGCTATTTACATTCTTAATGAACCATACTTTAGTGTTGTTTTAAATGCAAAAATGACAACAAAATGCTCTAAATAGTTTTTATTATGCTTTGCAGGAAATAATCCACGTTCGGAAGATACTTAGGAGTGTTTTGGAGTCAATCACGGGAATATAAGGCCAATAAAAGAGAACCCAAGTGAAAAGAAGCAAGAAAAGGGCGAAGGATGGCTGGACTGAAGCCCACCGCGACCGCGGCTGAAACACGGTGGACCAAATAACACGAGGCAGAAAGTACGCAAATCACCGCGGCCGTGCCGCGTTCTGCCGTGGCCGCGGTCGAGTCCTGAAACGCCCAGAAAATTCAAGGACCTAAGTGTAAAAACAGGAGAAATTAACCTAGCCCTATTTAAAACCCTATAAACTCGGCCAAGAGGTGTCAAACTTGTTTTTAGACTGACTTTGGAGGCAAGAACAAGCGTGAGAAGACGAGGCTACAATTAGAGTTTTTCTATTCTCCATCTTTTGTCATTATTTTGGGAATTATGAATTATTTTATGTTTTCTTTGTGTTTTAGCATGAGTAGCTAAACAATCCGTCTAGGGTTGATGGAACCAATTGTTAGATAAAGTTTTGGCTCAATATTGTTATAATCGATCCGGGTTGAATCTAAGATTGTTCAACTATGCTTTGTATGGTGATTAATTGAATTAAAACTTTTTTTAATCGTGTTTAATTGCTTGGTGTTGCTTGAGAAAGAATAAAAGGTTAGATTGTTATTGAACAACATCACTTTTGGGTAATAGAAGAGATTCATTACTTGAATTTAAAAGTGGGGTTAGAGATAACGAAACTTTGGTGGGATAAATTAGAGCTGCATAAATTATCAGCTAGAATAGTTCGAGAGAATGCTCTAGTAAATTATTGTAGTTAATAGAGAGATAATTGCAATAATCCATAGCTCATAATCCTCATAGAGTAACACGGTGAGAGTAAAGCAAAAGAGTAGAGTCAGAATTAGTCTAGCAATTGGGGAAATCACTACCCTAGATCTTTCTACCATTGATTAATCTTTAATATTAAATATTGTTAGTTTTTAATATCAGTACTTTTAGTAATAAATTCAAACAATTATTGATAAGAATACTACACCCGAAAAAGTGTCTGAGCTTACATTAGCATCACTGAGAGTTGTAATAGGTAGGTTAGTTCCCTGAGGATTCGACTCCGGACTTTAAACCGGATTATATCTGCAACAACCGCTTTGTCTTTTATAAGGCACAGTTGGGCGTAATCAAATTTTGGCGTCGTTGCCGGGGAACTAAAGGTGTTATTTGTTACAACTTAGAAGTACCGCTAGAATTATTAGTTTAGCTCAATTTTCTACGGTGTTAAATAATTTTTCATTGAAATTCTCACATTTGAATTCTTGTGTGAAGCAGGTGTATGCCTAGAAACTCTTCGAGGACTGGTGAATGATCATGCTCAACTATGTCTTATAAAAAGACTAAGCGGGCGTTGCAAATATAATCTGAGTTTTTAGCCCAGAGTCGAATCCCACAGGGAACTAACGTTTCAATTGTTATTGTTAGATTACTAAATTCTCAATAATCAACTTTCTCAAAAGTTATGAATATCACTTGGTGGTGTTTTTACTACTACAGCTGAACAAAATTAATAAACTAAAGATTAACTAACAATGAGGTGTAAACAATTGTAATAAAGGTCTAAGGCAATGGCTTCCCCCGCTGGTACTTTCTCTAGTTGTATGTTCCTATAACTTTGACTTGGTTGTCTCTATCAATCATGAACTCTCCAGCTATCGTAAATCTCTCTCGAGCATTTATGATAATTTACTAGCCGCACTCTCTCAAGCTACGCTAGCTATATTTACGTTACAACTCACTTTAGATTGCACTCGAGGTATATTATCTCTAACCCAACCTATAAACCCTCGGTTATGACTCTCGTCTATACTCCAGGAGTGATGTTGTTCAAAAACTATCAAAATATGCACTCTTTCTCAAGCAGATACATAATAAATAGGAACCGCTAGTTGAGGTCCCTTCAACTAACTACAATCAAAACGTAGTTGAACAAATAGAGATAAATAACCAACTCAAAACTATATTAACATGCCAACGAGTTCATCCCCAACGGGTTCCACCAAAACCTTAGATTAAAGTATTTAGCTATACATAATAGCAATGAAAACTACAAAAGAATTCATGAGCAATGATAAAAATCACAAGAGAAGGAGATAAGGATTGATGCCCCAATTGCCTCCTTGCCTCTTGCCTTTGTGTTATAAACTCTAAAACCTTATTAAAACCTTCTCTTGGGCGAAGTGGACCTTATATAGTTGATGTAGAATGGCCTGGGACATCCAAATTTACCCCTGAAATAATGCCTCACGCTTCTGGACTAGCGCGGGCGCGCTAAGGCCGCGATATGCCCACGCTAGTGGGGTTTCTGTCTGCCTCTAGATTGCTGGACTAGCGCGGGCACGCTAATGCCGTGCTATGCCCGTGCTAAAAGGGTTCTTCACTGCCTCATGAGAGCTGAACTAGCGCGGGTGCGCTGATACCGCGCTAATGCCCGCGCTATCCACTGTCTCCGCATTATCCCTAAGTCTTCAGTCTTCAATTCATCCAAAAGGTACCCCATGGTCTATTCTACTTCAATTCTTGCCCGGATCACCGTCATAAGCTTTCCTTACAGTATTGCACTCCTGTGAAACACACAAGTCATCATTAGAGCACATTTTATCCTTATTTCACATACTTAAGACAATAAAGCATCACTAAGTTAGAGTATAACATAAGACAAACCATACACTTTTAGCCTATTATCAACACCCCGCACTTAAATCATTGCTAGTCCTCGAGCAATCCACTACATCTTACTCGTCCTCTTTTCATCAAGAGCTTCCCTACAATGACACCCCACCAACAAGTTACAAGCATCTCTCGCAGTGTAACATCCATACCTCAAATGGTGACTCTCTCATGCCGTGCCATGTCTTACTTTCTCATACTGCTTTGCAGGGGGGTCAAGACTTACCTCTTTTTCATGAATCACGTGCCCTCACATCACACATTTGAGAGTAGTTCCACAACACATAATTTTCAAAACAACAGGAACTTTTAGATAGGAAAAATTCACTCACTCTCACACAGAACATTCATATGCTACACAGACGCACCATAGGCTTGCCCTTAGTGTAATACTCCCCTAATCGAGTTTGTCTAGTCCAAGATCAATAGGTCTTTACTTGGTTGTAATGTAGGCTAAGGGACGGGTAGGATACATTTGGGTGTAGTGACTAACCTCCCTTAGCACTTTTAATACATTTACATTAACATTCCACCCATTTCTCCTGTGTTACCAGACTTTTCACCACACTTTGTTTCATGATTACCCCTATTCTTCTCAGGTGCAACTTTTCACCACACAAATTTTTTTTCTGCCACTCACTGCTAAGGACTACAAACTGTGGTTGTCCTTTTTCTTATATTATATTTTTTTTCCTAAGTGGCTTTCACTTTTGCATTTTGTTTCTTTTCAACTTTGCACATTCTACTCTATTCCCTTGTGTTTCCTTACAAACCACACCTCTACCCCACACTTTGACTTTTACATCACAACAAACAATCTAAGTGCTCCTGGGAGGTACAAGGTTCAAACAGACACACTACTCGAACACTGGGTATGGCTCATCACATGGTTAGCAAAGAAATAGGCTCATAGGCTCAAACGGGGTTAACTATGGTCAAGTACTTTTAGGTGGATACATAATTTTTTTTTTCTGGATTACAAGGAAATGCCTATATCCCTTCTCGGACTAAACAAGCCTCTATTTCTATTTGTACACACACGGGGCAAGTTCTAGCTATCAAATGCAAGCATAGAATACAATATAGATAATCTCACACACACTTGGCACATAATTCAATCCAAATTGGTTCTCAACACACTCCATCAAGCATTCGAGATAGTTGCACATGCATCATTAAGGCAATCTACAAGAGTCACCAAAAGAGCCTAAGTGTCGCACTCAAAGAGTCGTGGTGTTAGGGTGTGTGAGGGTTGCTTATTTTTCTTTTCTCATTCAATTCCTCGCCCAAGAGGTTCCTACTAACAACTAAAAAGAAAATGAAGAAGCTAGCTATACCCGATTCAAACTAAACCCTTGGAAAAGAACCGAGGTCAAAAGAAAAACCAAGTGGGAGTTACTACATTACCTACAAACGAAAATAAAAAAAATCTTTTTGGTATTTTCTTTGGACTAACTTTCCTCAAGAAAACTGCCTAAGAATTCCGTTGTCGGGAAGAGTCCTTATATATATATATATATATTTTTTTTTTTGTGTAACTACCTTGGACTCTCAAGAACCCCTGGCACAGGGATCCATCGCCAGGACAAGACGATAGAATATCATTACTTACACCTAGAGATCACTACAAAATTAGTACTAACCTACAATTATAACATACCCAATCAAAATAACTAAATTGACATATCTATAACATACAACATACATACAAGGAATCCACCCCCACCCCACACTTAAAATGAGGACATGTCCTCATGGCCAAACAAAACATAGTAAGGGAGAGGGAACTTCCCTGGCAGATCAGTCTTGATCGGAGACGGAGTCGGCGTCGACCTTGCACGCCCGACCCAAAGCACGGATCCAGCTAATGATTTTCTTTTCTGATCTTTTCTGCTGAGTGGCCATCTCATCTACTCTTGTACCCACATCAGCTACTGAAGTCCTCATCTCAGCTACATCGTTCTCTAAGCGGTCCAACCACTATCCTCAACTGGCCCCATATGGGCCTTCAACTTCCGCAACTTGTGGTGGCGCTGTCTGCTCACCCACAATATCCACCTCGTCATCAACCTGGTGTGGCGTCTCGTCATCCTCCTCCTCCTCCTCATTACTATCATCAGAATTCTCCCCATCTAACTCTTCCAGTGCTACCAGTCCCTTGCTAATTTTGACCCTCTCTGCCGTGAATGGATGCACTGAAGGGACTTTATCGTCTATAACCAGGTGATAAGACACATTTTCCTAAAGACATAACTGGTAACCAGGGACGGATAGTATAACCCATACCGTGGAACCCTGACACGTTGGAACATTTCATCGTGTATAACTCTGGCCACATCGAATGGGACATTGTTCATGAAACACCAAATGAGGTACCCTCAAGGTATGTTCACCTCAGACAGGTTCTTGGAGGGCAAGAGGCGGCTGTTTATGAAGTACAAGCAACACTTGGCCTCAAACTTGAGGGCCGAGGAGTGGAACTTGTTCCCGTACTTGTACCATTGTAAAGTGGACCCTGGTTGACATATGACATCAGTGAAAGTAGACCAAAGAGTGTATTGTCCACTGAATGTTTGATAGCCGTCCACATACTCCTCAACTGGTGGAGGTAGCCTGTACAGAATCCGAATGGTGTCTAAGGAGGCATCGACCGGTCTCTTCGCACATTCACAACATGATTTACGTGTTCCGGAAGGTTCGCGTAGAACTCCCGGACAAGCATAACATTAGCCACAACAGACTCCTCCATGAATATTTGTAATCCTCATCACCTCAGCTCGGCGGGTATATTGGGACAGGTTGTCCCTAATGCCCTGGGGTCCATGGCCTGTTCCGACACAATTGTTTTGGCCTCCTTTTTTCTAAATCGGTCCTGGGCTTTGGCCGAGATGAATTTCTGACTATCGAAGGGCCTTGAGTCAACAGATTTTCGAGGCCGGCCTCCGGTGTTGGATTGAGGAGGGAGGCTGGAGGAGGATTCGGTGGCTTGGCGCTTTCGGGGTGGCATGGTACCTGCAAAACGCCCATTATTAGCTTAGAACAAACGGGTGACCCAACCCATGGCTACTCAGACTTCACCATAAAATTGGTCACTACACTTCCTCCAAAGAGGAATTTTTACAAACATGTGGTGGGTAGTGGCTATGTTTAAGCCCAAACCATCATTAAAGCACAATAAGCACCACCACATTACCCCCAATAAACACACATCACCCCCACCAAGTTCTCAACCCTACACAACTACTATAAAGTATATCTATCCAAGACTAAGACTACATTCTACCATACAAAGCAAAAAAAGAAAGAAAAGAAAGCGAAAAACGAAATTGAAAAAAAAAAATCAAAGGGAGAAGTACATACCTATAGAGAGAATGAGAGGAGGAAGGGAAAAGGGTGGTGAAGGATTTCGTGAGAGTAGGTTTATTTTAGGGCTGGATTTTTCTAAGTGTGGAGGAGGAGGGGGAAAGTTAGGGAGAAGGAAGAAGAAGGGGGAAAGGGTTTATGTGAGAGGAGGAGAGGGAAAGTGGGGGGAAATGGGAGGGGTGGGGAAGTTGGGTGGGGTTTAAGTTATTAGGGTAAAAGAAGAAAAAGAAGAAAGAGAAAATAACAAAATTAAAAAAAAAACTTACCTGGTTTCGAGTCCACTAGCGCGGCCTTAGCGCGGGCGCGCTAGTGGTAGGCGTCGTGGGGCAGTGGAAAACGTCACTAGCACGGTCTTAGCGCTGGGTTAGCGTGACCGTGATAGTAGGGTTTAATTTGGGCAGTGTAAAACCACACTAGCGCTGCCTTAGCACTGCCTTAGCGCGGGCGCGCTAAGTCCAAGCGTCCCCAGCTATATTACTTTGTCTTCTTCATCCTTGGGGGCTTTTGCCCGCCCCTTTTCTCAAACATCTGCACATGTTAGTATCTAATGTCGCGGCACGACGGGTACCAGCACTTGATTTAATGTCGCGGCACGACGGGTACAACAGTCAATGGGTTGCCTCCCATGAAGAGCCTGATTTAATGTCGCGACACGACGTAGAGTAGGCGCAATTAAGGATCGCTCAACCTTTGTGGTTCATCGAGACGCACCTCAGACAACTCTTTTGTGTCATCCATTCCCACATACAGTTTGAGTCGTTGGCCATTAACCTTGAAGGTGTTGGTGCCATTTTCAGTGGTTATCTCCATAGCCCCAGACGGGAACACTCCGGTAACATTGAATGGCCCAGACCATCGGGACTTAAGCTTACCAGGAAACAGTCTCAACCTTGAATTGTACAATAATACCTTGTCTCCCGTTTTGAAATTTCTGTCCACAATGTGCTTGTCATGTAGACACTTCATTCTTTCCTTGTATAGCCTCGTACTTTCAAAAGCGTGATATCTGAATTCCTCCAGCTCATGCAGCTCTGTCAGTCTATTTTCCCCAGCAGCATCGGGGTCCATGTTCAATTACTTTAGGGCCCACCAAGCTCGATGCTGTAGCTCTATAGGCAGATGACAGGCCTTCCCAAATACCAACTTTTATGGGGACATACCGATTGGTGTTTTTAATGCGGTCCTATAGGCCCAGAGTGCATCGTCAAGCTTTTTCGCCCAATCCGTTCTTGTGGCGTTTACAATTTTTGTGAGAACACTCTTGATCTTTCGGTTAGAGACCTCTACCTGCCCGCTAGTTTGGGGATGATAAGGGGTAGCCACCCTGTGGCACACATCATATTTATCCAGCAACTTCTCAAAGACACGATTGCAAAAGTGTGTGTGCCCCCATCACTGATAATGGCTCTCGGAATCCCAAACCGGGTAAAAATATTCTTCTTCAAAAACCCCACCACCACTCTCGAATCATTGGTGGGGAATGCTGCAGCTTCCACCCATTTGGACATGTAATCTACAGCAAAAAGTATGTACTTATTGCCGTAAGAGCTGACAAAGGGACCCATGAAATCGATCCCCCAAACATCGAACACCTCAACTTCCTGAATTGGTTTCATAGGCATCTCATGTCGACGGGATATGTTTCCCGTTCTTTGGCATTTGTTGCATCCTTTTAACCACTAGTGAGCATCCTTGAAAATTGTTGGCCAGTAGAAACCGGCCTCTAACACCTTTGATGCTGTGCGGACTCCTCCAAAGTGTCCCCCATAAGGTGACGTGTGACAAGCCTGCAAAACAGAAAATTGTTCTATCTCGGGGACGCATTTCCGGATCATGTTATCAATACAAATTATGAACAAATATGTTTCGTCCCAATAGTAGTTTCGGTAGTCACGATAAAATCGTTTCTTTTGCACAGAGGAGAGCTCATAAGGGTCGATGCCGCATGCCAGGTAATTAGCAATATTTGCGTACCATGGCACCTCTCCCACACTTGTGGCTAGCAGCTGCTCATATGGAAAGGTTTCTAGAATATCCTCAGACTCAGGTGCCTTTTCAGCACCTTCAAGGCGTGATAAATGATCAGCGACTTGGTTCTGCGTTCTCTTACAGTCACGAATCTCCAAGTCAAACTCTTGCAAAAGCAGCACCCAACGAATTAGGCGCGGCTTAGACTCTCTTTTATCGACCAAGTACTGAATGGTTGCGTGATCAGTGTACACGATTACCTTCGACCCGATCAGATAAGACCTGAACTTGTCAAAGGCAAACACTACAGCCAACATCTCTTTTTCTATTACCGTGTAATTCAGCTGAGCTCCACTCAACGTCCTACTTGCGTAGTAAATTGGGTGCATTACCTTATCTCTACACTGACCCAACACGGCTCCCACAGCGTAGTCACTAGCATCACACATGAGTTCGAACGGTTGCTCCCAATCGGGGGAAACTATAATCGGTGTTGTGACTAACCGCTTATTTAGCTCCTCAAAAGCTACCCTGCAATCATCAGAAAACACAAATGGGTTATCTTTTTCTAGCAACTTACAGAGAGGGTTGGAAGTTTTGGAGAAATCCTTGATGAATCGCCGGTAGAATCCGGCGTGTCCCAGGAAGCTACAAATAGCTTTGACTGACGTGGGCGGTGGGAGTTTTTCAATCACGTCTACCTTGATTCTAAACCAAGTGTCCCAAGACGATTCCTTCTTGTACCATGAAATGACACTTCTCCCAATTCAGCACTAGGTTCGTCTCGATGCACCTCTTCAGTACACGGTTTAAATTTTCTAGGCATTCATCAAATGAATTTCCCACCACTGAGAAATCGTCCATGAAGACCTCTATAATATCTTCCATCATGTCTGTGAAAATGGCCATCATGCACCATTGGAATGCTGCAGGTCATTGTAGAGGCCAAATGGCATCCTCTTGAAAGCAAACATCCCATAAGGGCATGTGAAAGAGGTCTTTTCCCTATCCTCCGGGGCAATAGAAATTGGTTGTACCCCGAATACCCGTCAAGGAAACAAAAATGAGACCTCCCTGCTAGCCAGTCGAGCATCTGATCAATGAAGGGAAGTGGGAAGTGGTCTTTGCGGGTGGCAAGGTTCAACTTTCTGTAGTCCATGCATATTCTCCAACCCGTGACGGTTCTAGTGGATATAAGCTTGTTTTTATCATTCTTTACCACCGTCATACCACCCTTCTTTGGTACAGACTGTATTGGGCTAACCCAGTTGCTGTCAAAGATAGGTAAAATGATTCCCGCATCTAACCACTTTATAATTTCCTTCTTCACCACTTCCTTCATATTTGGGTTCAAACGCCTTTGGTGTTCCCTAGAAGGTCTGTGTCCCTTTTCGAGGAGAATCTTATGCATGCAATAGGCTGCGCTGATCCCTTTGATATCTGCCATGGTCCAACCAATGGCAATCTTGAATTCTGAAAGTACCTGTAACAACTGTTGTTCCTGCACATGTAACAACCCAGATGAGATAATGACAGGTAATGTAGAGTTAGGTCCAAGAAATGCATACCTGAGATGAGCTGGTAAAGGCTTCAGCTCTAACTTGGGTGGTACTTCAACTGAGGGCTTGGCTGGTGGACTCTCTCTCTTTTCCAAGTGTAATGGTTCAATTTCGAGATCCCTCGACCATTCCCCTTTTCCTTCCAGTGCTAATACCCATTCTACTAGTTCCTCACCATTCATATCATCTAAGTTCATCAAACATGCAGTCAAAGGGTCCCCAACAGTCAAGGACGCATCATCTTCTTCCAGTATCACGTTCACGGCATCAATAAGAGAGTAGTTGGCGAACTCACTTGGTCGCCTCATAGACTTCTACACGTTGAACGTGATTTCTTCATCATTGAGCCTCATCTTAATCTCACCAGTCTCACAATCGATGAGGGCTCTGCATCTGGCCAAGAATGGCCTTCCCAAGATTATGGGAATTTCCTCGTCTCCCCGGCATTCTAGGATCACAAAGTCTGCAGGGAACACAAATTTTCCCACTTGCACTAACACATCGTCCAGAATACCCGACGGTCTCTTCACTGTCCTATCAGCAAGTTGCAACAGCATGGAGGTAGGCCTGGCTCTACCAATCCCCAGTCTTTTATAGATGGCCAGCGGCATCAGATTAATGTTGGCCCCCAAGTCACATAGAGATTTGGAGAAAGCAAAGTTGCCAATGGTACAAGGAATTGTAAAACTCCCTGGATCAGACAACTTTTCAGCAATAGGACGCGTCACCACCGCACTACAAGTCTGGGTAAGGGTGACAGTAGCCAGATCTTGGAAGTCAAATTTTCTGGACATCAAGTCCTTCATCATTTTAGCATAGCCAGGCATTTCCTTCAACGCATCAATCAATGGGATATTTACCTGTATTTTCTTTAACATGTCCAAGAACTTCTTATACTGCTCATCCTTCTGGTATCTCGCCAGCCTTTGAGGGAATGGAGCTAGCAGTCTCTTCTTTCCTGTTATCTGTTCTTTTTCCTTTTCAACCACCACCTCTACTGTTGGCTCTGTGATTTCCTCTAATTCTTTCTCAGCTTCACTTCGCTTACTGGATTCTCCTTCAGCTGGCTGCACTGTGACCTTTGTCAAAGGAGTCGAGTCATCAATTTCAATAGGCACTTGCACTAGTGTATCTATCCGCCTGCTTTCATGCACTATATCCTGTTCCAGGTCCAGGTCTCTGCCATTGCGGAGACTCACTGCCATTAGCTTCTTTGGGCCCTCGTCCCTTGGATTCACCTGAGTATCAACAGGTAAAGTTCCATGAGGACGATTGTTGACTGCATTTGGAATCTGCCCCAGTTGTACCTCGATATTTTTAATGGCTGAGTCATGAGCATCTACTCTTTCACTGATCTTGGCAGTTGACCCAATAACCTGTTTCATCATAGCTTCTAACCTGGAGAACCCATCTTCTTGCCTTCCCCCTATTGATGCTGAGGAGGTTGGTATGCTTGTTGTTGATTATGATGGTTATAACCTTGTGGCCTCTGATATGGTGCTACATTACCTTGCGGTCTCATGACACCCATGTTTCCACTGTTCTGCTGTTGGTGAGGTGGTCTATACGGTTGAACGTGCTGACCCCAGTTCTGCCCCACTTGTCTCTGGCTTCCATAATTTGACACATAATTCATGTTCTCTGGATGAGGAGGGTGATCACATTCTGCATTCCACTGATTACCAAATGATTGACTAATTCAAGATATGCATAATCCCCCATTGGTTGTATCCACGATGTGTACCTGCTGCTTTTGCCCTGATTCCTCCACCTTCTTAGTTAGTATGCTCGTCTGTGTTATCAAGGTGGCCACGTTCTCCGCAATAGTATTGGATGGATCGAAGGGTACTGAGTGAACTTCAGGAGTAATGAGTGCATTCCTGGTTGTCCATCCTGAATTCTGCGCCATTTTATCAAGCAGGATCTGACTTTCTCTCCATGTTTTACTCAAGAATGCTCCACCGGCTGAAGCATCAACATTTGCCTTTATAGTATCAACCGGACCCATATAAAAATGCTGCCCCAACATCTGCTCAGGAATACCATGGTGTGGACAGATAACCAGCATTCCCTTAAATCGTTCCCATGTCTCCTGCAGTGTTTCAACTGGTTTCTGTCTGAAGCTCAAGATTTCATCAATTTGTTGAGCTGTCTTGTTGGGTGGATGAAATTTGTTCACGAACTGCTTAACTAACTCCTCCCATGTTGTAATGGAATTGATGGGGAGTGAGTTTATCCAAGTCTGGACTGCTCCAGTCACTGAGAATGGAAACAACAACAGTTTTATTGCCTCCTGAGTGACGTTTGGTTGCCTCTGTGTTTTGCAAATTGACAGTAAATTCTTCAAATGATGTTAGGGGTCTTCGATGTATGACCCTGAGAATAGTCCCTTGTTCTGCAACAAGTGCAGAATATTATTTGTAATCTGGAAAGATTCAGCTTGTATTTGAGGGACTAGTATCGCAGTGGCCAAATTCTCTGTTGTGGGTTGTGCCCAGTCATACTCTGCCCCTATCTGCGCAACTGGGTCTACCACATCATCCCCATTTTTGTTCCTGTTGTTTGGTTCTTCCATGTCGGGTTCAAGTTGTTCAATTGATGGTTGTTGTTTGCTTTTCCGGTTGGCCCGGTTTAGGGCCTTGAAAACTTTCTCGGGGTCTGATAAGGCTTCAAATACTTCACCAGTTCTCGATGAGTTTCTAGGCATGCACCTGTACAACCAAGTTAGCAAACGTCAAACTTTCAATGCCTATATGAAAATGGAAGAAAATTAACTATATTTAAGAATTTTGTATTTCTTCCAACTCCAACTGATAACACCGTTAATTCCCCGACAACGGCGCCAAAATTTGATCGCGCTCAACTATCTCTTATAAAAAGACAAAGCGGGAGTTGCAAATATAATCTGAGTATTTAGCCCAGAGTCGAATCCCACAGGGAACTAACGTATCAATTTTTATTATTAGATTACTAAATTCTCAATAATCAACTTTCTCAAAAGTTATGAATATCACTTGGTGGTGTTTTTACTACTACAGCTGAACAAAATTAATAAACTAAAGATTAACTAACAATGAGGTGTAAACAATTCTAATAAAGGTCTAAGGCAATGGTTTCCCCCGTTGGTACTTTCTCTAGTTGTATGTTCCTACAGCTTTGACTTGGTTGTCTCTATCAATCATGAACTCTCCAGCTATCGTAAATCTCTCTCGAGCATTTATGATAATTTACTAGTCGCACTCTCTCGAGATGCGCTAGCTATATTTACGTTACAACTCACTTTAGATTGCACCCGAGGTATATTATCTCTAACCCAACCTCTAAACCCTCGGTTATGACTCTCGTCTATACTCCGGGAGTGATGTTTTTCAACAACTACCTAAATATGCACTCTCTCTCAAGCAGATACATAATAAATAGGAACCGCTAGTTGAGGGCTCTTCAACTAACTACAATCAAAACGTAGTTGAACAAATAGAGATAAATAACCAACTCAAAACTATATTAACATGCCAACGAGTTCATCCCCAACGGGTTCCACCAAAACCTTAGATTAAAGTATTTAGCTACACATAATAGCAATGAAAACTACAAAAGAATTCATGAGCAATGATAAAAATCACAAGAGAAGGAGATAAGGATTGATGCCCCAATTGCCTCCTTGCCTCTTGCCTTTGTGTTCTAAACTCTAAAACCTGATTAAAACCTTCTCTTGGGCGAAGTGGACCTTATATAGTTGATGTAGAATGGCCTGGGACTTCCAAATTTACCCCTGAAATAATGCCTCACGCTTCTGGACTAGCGCGGGCGCGCTAAGGCCGCGATATGCCCGCGCTAGTGGGGTTTCTGTTGCTGGACTAGAGCGGGCGCGCTAATGCCGCGCTATGCCCGTGCTAAAAGGGTTCTTCACTGCCTCATGAGAGCTGAACTAGAGCGGGTGCGCTAATACTGCGCTAATGCCCGCACTAGTAGGGTTTTCCACTGTCTCCGCATTCATCCCTGAGTCTTCAGCCTTCAATTCATCCAAAAGGTACCCCATGGTCAATTCTACTTCAATTCTTGCCCGGATCACCGTCATAAGTTTTCCTTACGGTATTGCACTCCTGTGAAACACACAAGTCACCATTAGAGCACATTTTATCCTTATTTCACATACTTAAGACAGTAAAGCATCATTAAGTTAGAGTATAACATAATCCAAACCATACACTTTTAGACTATTATCAGTGAACTTCTTGAAGGACTCTCAAACCCCAAGAAAACATTTTGGGCATTAAACCGTGCTAACAAGAAGGACAAACACTTACTGCAACTTGAAATGGAAAACGTGGATAATGTCAACGCAAACAACCGGGTACCTCTTGTACCAAACGATGGAGTGGTGGCACCTCTTGTTCCAGAAGCTGCACTCTATGATTGGGCACAACCAACATCTGACAACCTGGCCACCGTCATTGATGTACCCCAAATACAAACGGAGACATTCCAAATCACCAACAATATGCTGCATCTTCTGCAGAATAAGGGATTGTTCTCCAGGTCACACATTGAAGATCCTCAACAACACTTGAAAAATTTTATGTCGATTAATGTGACCCAAAGGCAGCCAAATGTGACCTCGGAAGCCATCAAGCTGCTACTGTTCCCTTTCTCAGTGACTGGGGAAGCTCATATTTGGCTGAATTCACTCCCAATAAACTCCATTCCCACGTGGGAGGAATTAGTCAAGAAGTTCCTCAATAAGTTCTACCCTCCCAACAAGGCTGCAAGATAGATTGACGAGATATTGTTGTACAAGCAGAAGCCCACTGAGACCTTGCAGGAAACTTGGGAAAGATTCAAAGGGATGCTAGTGAAGTGTCCTCACCATGGTATTCCAGACCAGATGCTCGGCCAGAGATTCTACATGGGGCTAGCGGACAATTTGAAAGAAAATGTGGACGCTTCTGCTGGGGATGATTTTCTGAGCAAGACATTTACTTAGTGCAAAGTCCTTCGTGACAAGATGGCTCAGAATTCAGGATGGATGATGAGCGGTACGACCCTGACACCAATAGTGCATTCAGTTCCTCTTGAACCAAATAAGTCACATGCAGAGAACATAGCCACACTCATGACTCAGATGAGTATATTGACGAAGAAGATTGACGAGATGGGTACAAAGCAATTGCATATCGTTGATACAACAAATGGAGGACTGTGTACCCATTGCATCAATCAATCTTATGTGTGTTCATGGAGTGGAGAAGGTGACAACCAGGGTCCCCGAGAAGATATGAATTATGTTAACAATTTTGGGGGCCAGCACCCAACCAGAAGTACAAATCTAACATACCACAACCTGGAGGTGTACGACCATAAGGCCAAGTGGTTCCATATCAGAGACAACAGGGCTATCAGCAGCAACAGCTGACATACCAACCACCTCATCAGCAGCAAGACATCAACATGGTGGAGATCAAGGGTATGTTGCAGCAACTCATTGGCACAAATAGTAAGATGCGGGAAAGGTTGGCAGCACACGATTCAACAATAAAAAGGGATTGAAACTCAACCGGGGCAGTTGTCCATGGCCTTAAATAACTGCCCCCAGGGAGCATTGCCGGCCGACACAAACATCAACCCAAAGGAGCAAAACCCGAATCAGCTGATGGCAGTCAGTCTTCGGAATGGGAGAGATTTAGACAGGGAGCAAGAGGTTGCTCAACCCAGAAGAGAGACTATGCCAGCCACACTAGTTCCAGTCGAGATAGATGAATCAGCAGAACTCACTGAAGTGGTGGTTGAACAAGCCTAGGTTGAAAAGGGTAAAGCCAAAGAAAGTGAAAAAGTTGCAGAACAAGTGGCTCCTCTTGTGCCACAAAATTCTAACAAAGAACAGCCAGCAAGCAGTGGAAAAAAAGTGATGCCTGTCGCGCCTCCTCTTTCCTCGCGGAGATCGAGTTTATGACATTCGGTTGAGACAATTCTTTCCTTTTGGGAAAGGGGTTTGTGTTTTTTGATAGTCACCACCTAACGATTTTAAAGGTGCGTTAGGAAACCAAAGGGGTTCATTTACAACTACGTTGTTAACCAGAGATAGGGTAAGGGCTTGAAATTATCCTAAGGGAAAGGTGTTAGGCACCCTTCAGGATCCACAAATGTGGTTCCTGTCCAAACAACTTTTGTGAATTTGTACAATTAGCAAATAAACAAATAAAGACTCAAATAAGAGGAGATTTAAGTCTTAAGCAGGTAGATATTTGAAAATAGTAAAGAATGTTAGATTCTGAAAGGATTACGATCTAAGCATATAAAGGGTATCCTAGGTTTATAATAATATGGATCACATCAATGCAATACCCGGTAATCACTCCTCGAAGAGGGGATACACGTGGTATTAGCACATCGGTCATCATATCCATATTCTACCCTTTCCCACCTCGTGAAAATAACTAAATTGATTGTTGGTCTCGACCTCTATTGCATGCTGTTACACGTCCCTTCCTATCAGTCCCGGAGGAAATTAGGACTCCTATCCTAAAGGGAGGTGCTAGGCAGACCCTTAGGTTTGAAGCAAAAATACTAAGGCGACATATAAGAACGTGTAGGATTGCAATTAGGGGGAAACACAGAAAAGAAGAGAAAAGGCACAAGTATACCTCCACAGGTAATGCAAATAAGCATCATGACTCAAACACAGTTAAAGTCTTTGATTCAGATCCTAAAACATGGTATCTAAATGATAATAACCAAAGAGGCAGATTTCCAATTTTAGCAATTTAATCACCTAAGGCTTGCCTAGGCGGAGGACAATGTATACTAATTATCTGAATTGTTAAAGGGACTGTTGCAAATTATTACCTACACATGTTGTTCTAGGTTGCTCAGAACACGGAATTGCCAGTTGTTTTAGAGAAATTGAGTGAAGTGTTTATGCCCTTTTACATGCACCAGTAGTTAGACTAGGTGTTGTTAAGAGAGTATGGAATGAAATCCTAAAACATGGTATCTAGTGCACAGGTAGGAATGCAGAATGATGCATATGCAGAATTCTAAACAGAATTTCTAAATGCTCACAGCATTATGCACGATTTCAAAATATGCAAGAGTACAATTTGTTAGTGTTATCCTAGGGACAGGATTTTTAAGTGCGCATAGCAATATGAAACATGATTGTAGAAGATACCAATTATTAACATTATTTACCCTATCACAGAATTTCCTAAGTGATGAATGATAGTACTGAAACAAGATGCTGAAACAGTGTTCATAAAGCCTGAATAACATGATTTCTAATGCATGATATGCTTTGCACATGTTGATCCTAAACATGATTTCTATTGCGCGAATAAGGAATGTAAACCTAATAGCATGGTTTCTGCCCTTTAATATTTATAACATGCATAACTACCATTTTTCCTTTTCACTATCCATCCCTAATAGTTGTTTACAAATTAATTATTACAGACCATTTGCATGAATTACATAACTGAATAATGAAAAGAAGAAGTTATACTGTAGGGAGCCTACTGATAGGCCCAGAATCTCCAGAATGCCTCATTTCCATTCTATTCAGAAATTTTCACATGATCCAGGTATGTCAAAGTTCCCTAAGGATATCAAGGGATCCGGGCAGTGCTCACACCCAGATTTCATAGCTAAGATGGAGTAAGTGCAGTATGGAAAGGCCAGCTCTTGTGTGTCAAAGTTCAGAGGGAGATAAAGGGTCCCAAGGCAATGCTCACACAAGAGGGGCAGAACCTAATGTCTAAGAGTATAGTGAAAGTGCTTGATATAGTTTTGAAAAGATCAAGTAGGAAAACAACTTTTGAAAATAACTTGTTTGAAATAAGTTTTAAGAACAATATAATAATTTTACTTAGTGAAAACAATTTGAAAAGGAAGAGGGTAAGACAATCAGAGTCTCAGGATCAAGACAATACACATAGAGCAAGAAACAAGAACCAAATCAGTTTAACATTCACAAGAAGGGACTGAGGGGTAGGGGACAAGTATGACACACATAGGTATAGATTTGCATACAAGTTAGCACCAGAGAAGTACTAAGGTATTACAGCACTTAACAACCACATAAACAGTTTCTTCATAAAGAGTTTCAGGCCAAAAACTAACAAAATCAGATTGAAGGGGTGCTAGGGGAGATAACATGCTGAATCTAAGGGAGGATAGGACAGCTTAACAATCATACTAGTAAAGTGAAAGTAGACATGCTAATTACAGGGTACACAACAAAACCATAAGTAAAGCATAGTAGAAATAGAAGGAACTGCAATACCAAAAGAAACATGTTGTTTTGAAGCTTTAAGTTAAACTGAAAACATACCAGTTAAAGGAGAATAAGTGCAGAGTGAAGAGCAATAAAGTGTATAATATTCAGTCTTGGCTTGCAGCCGACTGAGAATAGCAAATAACCAGCAAGAATAACAAGAGAGAATATGTGTGTGTGTAAGAGAGTTCAGAACAGTATTTTTGTTCATGTGTGTGTGTTTGGAAAATAAGAAGCCTGGGTATATATAGCTATGAAAATAGTAGTAAATAAGGTGCAAACCAAAGTCAGTCAGTAATCAAAGGGATTCATAATCAATCAATATCAGAATAGTATGGGTACTTCCTTAATTGAGGGAGTTAACTCTCAAACGGTAAGAAAATGTTACAAGTAAGGAAAGGAATCATGTATAGCAAATAAGGAAAGATTTCATACATAGTAAGCACAGAGTAGGGAATTGGGGGCATGTTCATTAAAGCACTACTGTAAGAATCAATTGATAGTAATAAAGCAAGAAATAACTAATAGTCGTAAAGATTATCACAGGAAATCAATTAAAGGAAATCAATCACAGGAAATTAGGGATTCAAAATAGGAGTAGTATTGATTTAAGAATAAGCATAGGTTATACAAAGTAAACACATAATAGGAGAGAGTCAGAAACCCTAGTGATTCAAATAGGGTAAAATCACACGAAATTAGGGGTTTACATAGGACAATGACATGAATCACTGAATAAGCATAATACAAGCAGGAAAGGCAAAGATTTAGAGGTATGGATAAACAATGAATAGAGATGAATCACAAATTAAGCATGGTAATAGCAACCAGAAACCCTAACAAGCAATATGGGGGTAAAACATCACTATATCACAGAATAATCAAGAGAACAGAGTGAACACAATAGAACAAATGAACACATCGTTGTAAACAAACTCAGAGCCATAGGTGAAAGCTAAGGCTTTAGGGTTTTTAAACGAAATAACTTAGACATGGAAAGGGGAAGCTTAAACATAACGAAAGTCACACAATAATACTTAAAATTTGAAAGGTAATCGTTTTTGAAAAAGGGGTTTGAAACCCTAGTTTGAAGATGAAGAGTTATCTTAGAGAAATCGGAAAATCCTTTTGGGGAAAACAACAATAAACTCATAATATACATAGATCTATAACAGATCTTAAAGAAAAATCGAAGAATCTTAAGTTTTAGGGTTTCAGAGAACCCAGAGAAAAATGAGAAAACCTTAAAATTTCACCGGCTTTAGCCGGAGAGGTCATAGATCTTACTCAGATGGCCAGAGGTGACCGGAAATGGAATGAGAACCCATGGGGTGTGTGAACCACCTTGTGGTTCCTCTGAGGGACTCAAGGTGGTGATATCTGGCGTAGAAGTGAAGCAAGGGCCAAAAGACGAGGAGAGGCCATGGTTTCCAGCAGGGGAAGTGGCCGGAGAAGGGAGACAGAGCTCAACGGGAGGAGGGGGGGAGGTAGAAGGTTCTAGAGAGAACCTGTAGATAGAGAGAGATAGAGAGATGAGAGGACCAGTGAGAAATGAGAGACGGGGGGGGGGGGGGNATAAATAATTTATAAAAATAGTTAATAATTATAATAAATGAAATTGATGCTTAATAAATTAAATTAAAATGATTAACGAGTATTTAAAAATAAAAATGACTAATTGTTGAGTAAAAATGGCACAAAACATATAATTAGGCCATAATTGCAAAGGTATTGCGATTATAGCCAAATAGTACCAATTTGGCTGATTGTAAAATAATTTGGTCTTAACAGGACCCTAAATAATAAATTAAATCAAGAAATACTTTTGAAATTGTTTGTAATGCAATTTTTTGTAATTAATTATCGGAAATAAAATGCTGGATAAATTAAAATATAAATTAATAAAATATAGGAAAATTATAAAAAAATATCAATTGCTATGAAAGCATGATTTTGAAGGTATATATGCAACTTAAAAAAAATTTGAGAAAAAATTGGGTATCAACAGTTGCCCATCTTGACCGAGTGAAATGGTTTGAAGAGATCAGGCCGCACCCTGGTTTCTGAGTTGCCTACATATTCTTGGTTTTACAGGAATCAGGTCGTATGTAGTTCAGGAGTCATCGGCGAAGTATACCGATGAAGTTTTACAAGAACGGACGCAAAGTATAGGGTTAGGTGCACAAACGACTTACGGGGTTGTTTGGATAACTGGAGAGGGACCGCTCCTGCCGGGATGGCAGTTTGCTCGCTGGATTACCTACAAATAAATAATACAAGCATATATTGTGCGTAATTTAAACATGATGCAAATTCCCGTTGGACCATGAATGATGTCTTCAGGCGATTAAGGATGACGTCCTCAGACCACGTCCTGGGATATGAATTTCTTGATGCAGGATTCGGAGGCCATGAAAATGATGTTCTCGGGCCATGAGGGTGGTGCCTCCGAACCATGACGCATTTGAATAATGATATGCAAAATTGAGAGAGATCCTCAGGCCATGACATGATGTTCTCGGTCCATGAAAATGGTGCCTCCGAACGATGACGCCTTTGGATGAGTTGGCGATATTTCAGCCCATGCAGATGCAATAGAATGAGGTTGACGGGACAAAGCTTAGTCTTGCGAATAAAAGGGAAAATCTTGGCCCGAAAGGAAAACGAAGTAAATAGTGCTTGAGACAGTGGTTTGTCTCAAAAGGTAAATTGGAGGCAGAGCTTAGCCTCGGAAGGTAGAATGGTAGCCTTATGCAAATGCAGATAGAGACAACGCTTAACCTCGGAGGGCAGAATGGTAGCCTTATGCAATGATGTAGATGGAGGTGGAGCTTAACCTCGGAAGGCAGAATGGTAGCCTTATGCAATGATGTAGATGGAGGTAGAGCTTAACCTCGGAAGGCAGAATGGTAGCCTTATGCAAAGATGCGAATGCAGAGGGAGACATCGTTTAGTCTCGGAAGGTAGAATGGTAGCCTTATGCAAAGATGCAAATGCAGATGGAGACAACATGTAGTCTCGGAAGGCAGAAAGGTAGACTTATGCAATGATGTAGATGCAGATGGAGACAACGTTTAGTCTCGGAAGGCAGAATGGTAGCCTTATGCAGAGATGCAAATGCAGATGGAGGCAGAGCTTAGCCTCGGAAGGCAAAATGGTAGCCTTATGAAATGATGTAGATGGAGGTAGAGCTTAACCTCAGAAGGCAGAATGGTAGCCTTATGCAATAATGTAGATGGAGGTAGAGCTTAACCTCAGAAGGCAGAATGGTAGCCTTATGCAATAATGTAGATGGAGGTAGAGCTTAACCTCGGAAGGCAGAATGGTAGCCTTATGGAAAGATGAAAATTCAGAGGGAGACAACGTTTAGTTTCGGAAGGAAGAATGGTAGCCGTATGCAAAATGTAGATGGAGGTAGAGATTAACCTCGGAAGACAGAATGGTAACCTTATGCAGAGATGCAGATGGAGGTAGAGCATAACCTCGGAAGGCAGAATGATAGCCTTATGCAAGAAATACAAATGACAGTAGGAATTCTTAGTTGGTGATGTATTGCGGCATTGTGATTATTGAGAGCAGTGTGACTACGGAGCATTGAGGCATGTGCGAACGTCGGCAAGTGCAGTAGTTTTGAGAGTCGTATTTTGTACAACGTTTGTCCCCTGGGAAGACAGTTCGTTTAGGGGTTTTGCAACCTTAGTTCCTGCAACCAAAGAAAGATCGTGAGTTCTATAAACGGGGGGTTAGTTCGTATCCCCGCTGGCTTTTCTTGACTTGTTGGGCTCGATCTGATGATACTGTCTGTATTATTGGGGTAGTGTTGCTAAATAAAGTTGTTTAAAAAACAAACATGCATTATTTTGTAAAAGCATAATGTATAATTAAAAAATAATTTTGGGATGAACGGACGACCGTGGCAGGGCTCGGAACATTGCAACCTCTCCTGCTATGGAATTAGAGGGTCCTCCTCAAAATTCTGCCCCAATTTGATGGGTGAATGTCTCTGACTGTTGCTCGTGCGGCGATTGGCTGATATTGCTTCAGAATTTTGAGGGTCCTCTTCAAAATTCTGACCCAGTTTTCAATTGCGGGAAAAAATGAAATTTTTATTGAATTGTGACCGAACCCATAGGGCTGCCTACCTATCCCCTCTTAAACAGGAATCATGTCAGGCGTAGTTCAATTTACATAATTAAGAAAGCATAATGATTACACATAGTAGCGTTTGACTGCATCTGAATTGATTGGCTTTGTCCATACTTCTCCGTCTATTTTTGCGAGTATAAGTGCTCCTCCTATCAGTACCCGGTGAACCATGTACGGACCCTGCCAGTTGGGAGAGAACTTCCCTTTGGCTTCATATTGATGTGGAAAGATCTTCTTCAGCACCAGCTGCCCCGGTGTGAACTGTCTAGGCTTGACTCTCTTGTTGAAGGGTCGGGTCATTCTGTTCTGATAGAGTTGACCATGAGAGACTGCATTCATTCTTTTTCCGTCTATGAGGGCTAGTTGCTCATAACGGCTCTTTATCCATTCTACGTCGCTGATTTCAGCTTCTTGTATAATTCTTAGAGATGGAATCAACTTCGGCAAGAGTAATAGCCTTAGTACCATAAACTAGCATATAGGGAGTTGCCCCTGTTGAGGTACGAACTGTGGTGCGATATCCCAATAAGTCAAATGATAACTTCTCGTGCCACTGCTTGTGCCTTTCTGTCATCTTTCTTAGTATATTCTTGATTTTTTTGTTGTTCATCAAGTCACTGTTGAGATTGGAACCATTGTCGGTGATGATTGACTCAGGAATCCCGAATCACAAACAATACGGTCGCGGACAAAGTCTGCCACAACTTTCTTAGTCACTGCTTTGTAGGATGCTGCTTCGACCTATTTGGTGAAATAGTCGATGGCTACCAGAATGAACCTATGTCCGTTGGAGGCGGCAGGCTCGATTGGTCCAATAACGTCCATGCCCCAGGAGACGAACGACCATGGTGAGCTTGTTACGTTGAGCTTGTTTGGAGGCATCTTTAATATATTTGTGTGTATCTGACAACGGTGGCATTTTCGGACATACTGGATGCAGTTCGTTTCCATAGTCATCCAAAAGTAACCAGCTCGGAGTATCTTCTTTTCCAGAACAAAATTGTTCATATGCGGGCCACATGTCCGACACGAATCTCCTCTAGCGGCTTGGATGCTTCCTTTGCGTCGACACAACATAATAATCCCAAATCGGGAGTCCTCCTATATAGGATTCTTCCACTGTGAAAGAAGTTGTTGGATAGTCTTCAAAGTGTGAGTTTCTGAGTGTGATTCGAGATCTGGGTAATCTCTTTTTACCAAATACTCCTTGATGTCATGAAACCAAGGATTTCCGTATGCTTCCTCTTCGACATGGGCACAATAGGCTGGCTAATTATAGATTTTACGGGAATATGATCAATGAAATTCTTGTCCGGGTGTTGGATCATTGAGGACAAAGTAGCCAATGCATCGGCAAACTCATTCTGGATTCTGGGGACATGCCGAAATTCTATCTTCGTGAACCTCTTCCTTAATTCCTGTACGTGGTGCAGATACGTTAGTATCTTGGAATTATTGGTAGCCCACTCTCCTTGTACCTGATGTACCAGCAAATCTGAGTCACCAATCATTAACAGCTCCTGAACGTTCATGTCAATGGCCATGTTGAGCCCTAAGATACATGCTTCATACTCTGCCATATTGTTGGTGTAGGGGAATTTGAGTTTGGTAGATACCGGATAATGTTGACCGATTTCTGATATTAGGACTGCTCAAATTCCAATTCCCTTGAAGTTCATTACTCCATCGAAGAAAATTCTCCAACCGTCATAGAATTCTGCAATGTCTTCTCCTATGAATGATACCTATTCATATGGAAAATACATTTTCAGAGGTTCGTATTCTCCATCTACAGGTTTCTCAGCAAGATGGTCCGCCAGTGCGTGTCCCTTGACTGCTTTCTGAGTCACATAGATAATATCGAACTCACTCAGCAGGATTTTCCACTTGGCTAGCTTGCCAGTGGGCATGGGCTTCTGAAAGATGTACTTTAATGGATCCATTCTCGATATGAGATATGTTGTGTAGGCACAGAAGTAATGCCTCAACTTCTGAGCTACCCAAGTCAAAGAACAACAAGTGTGTTCCAATAGAAAATATCTGGCCTCGTACGGAGTGAACTTCTTGCTGAGATAATAAATGGCTTGCTCCTTTCTTCCTGTTTCATCGTGCTGCCCCAAAATGCAGCCGAAATCTCCATCTAACACTACAAGGTAGAGTAAAAGCCTTTTGACAATCATCGGTCCACTTTGTTGCAGCTTCTTCAGCATCTTGAAGATCGGCTCACAGATAACTGTAGACTGTGTTATGAATCGGCTGATGTAATTAAGTCTCCCCAAGAAACTCACCACATCTTTCTTGTTCCTTGGCGGTGGTAGTTCTTGAATGTCTTTGACCTTTGACGGATCCAATTCTATCCCTCGCCGGCTGACAATGAACTCGAGCAACTTTCCACCAGGAACCCTGAATGAACACTTCGCGGGGTTCAGCTTCAGATTATATTTCCGCAACCTTTGGAAGAACTTCCTCAAATCTTCTATGTGGTCAGTGGCTTTCCTACACTTGATAATAACATTATCTACGTATACCTCGATTTCCTTGTGAATCATGTCGTGGAAGATGGTGGTCATAGCCCTCATGTAGGTGGCCCCTGCATTCTTCAGGCCGAATGGCATCATTTTGTAACAGTACACTCCCCACGGCATAATGAAAGCCGTTTTCTCAGCATCTTCCTCATCCATCCAGATCTGATGATAACCAGCGAGGCAATCCATAAATGATTGTAGTTCATGCTTGGCGCAATTGTCAATCAGGATATGTATATTTGGCAAAGGGAGGTCGTCTTTCGGACTAGCCCGGTTGAGATCCCGGTAGTCGACACAGACTCTGACCTTCCCATCCTTCTTTGGTACTATCACAATGTTGGCTAACCACAATTACCATGAGAACCTTGGCGTTGATCTGCTTGGTGACTTCTTCTTTGATTTTCAAACTCATGTCGGGTTTGAACTTCCTGAGCTTTTGTTTTACCGGTGGAAACATTGGATTGGTTGGCAATTTGTGAGCCACAATAGACGCACTTAGACCAGTCATGTCGTCGTATGAACAGGCGAATATGTCATCATACTCCTTTAGAAATTCTGCGTATTCTTTCTTTTCTGACGGTGACAAATGAATGCTGATTCGTGTTTCCTTGATGTTTTCTGAATCTCCCAGGTTGATGATTTCAATCTCGTCCAGGTTGGACTTAGGTTTTTTCTCAAGATTCTCAACTTCTTTGACAATCTCGTCAGGTATGTCATCTTCTTCTAAATCCACGTCTGTAAGCCGCGTTGTCTCGTTGCATGTCTGTTGAATCAAGTCATTGCATGGTTTTTAAGATTGACAAATGCCAACTTAGTTTAACCAGGTCCATCAGGGCAAACATAGTCAAACAGACCCATTGGCACGAGAAGCATCCATGCACATGAGATAAACATTATCTGTGAACTAAGAGGTTATCTAGAACTAAGAGGTTATCTCCTAAGCAAAAAGGTTGCAAATTGATAAGAAGATAGAGGTTGATTTCAAGTAGGACAGAATCAAGATCAAGGAAGTTGAGATAAACTCAAACTCTTCCACCAAGGAAGAGTTGTATTAGAACTGAACGACAATGTCTCAACTACTGATTCTATAAAATGTTGAAGCATTCCTACTGAAAAAATAACGCACAAACACAGAAGTGAAACAAGAACTGAAAGCAAAATTACCAAAGCAATTTGGCAAGCAGAATCCTTGTGCGACACAAAAGCTACTTGAACTAGCTAGAAGAACCAGTTCCATCTGTTGTCTTTTGAGTCTAGTTGTTTGTAGTAGGTGATTACATATTATATCTTTCAGCTTTATCAAGAAGAAGTTGTAAGTCAAGTTAGAGTTAACTTGAAGTTTGTCGTAAATAGCTAGAGGCTAGTTTGCCACAAAGGGATTAGAGTTAGTCCTTAGGTTTACAAAAGAGTTTATTTTGTAAATGTTGTTGGCTCGTTGACATAGTGAAGAGTTTGGGAAAATCTTACTGGGAAGTAAGTCGTGGTTTTTTCACCTTGAGCCAGGTATTTTTCCACGTAAAAATTGTTGTGTTCTTTAGTTTTTACAATTACTTTTCCGAAAACTGTAGGAGTTGGAACACCAAGAAGAACCAGGTTCTTCTATTACAATAGCACTCGAAAATTGAACACCACACAAATCACCCCCCCTCTTGTGTGGTATTGATGCATAAAACATCAATGTCACAGTCATCGGTTCATCAAGACAGGTAATAGTAATGCTGTATAGGTAAAGTAATGAGAGGAAAATGATAGCAATAAATATTGATTCATAAGAAAAATTTAAAAATGCTTTTGATAAATTGAATGATAGTTTTAAGCATTGAAGATCTTATTGTAGGAATTAAAATGCAAAAAAGGAAATCATTTTGTAAAGAAAAACAATGAATACCGCTCATTTTAGCCTTGCTACCCCGAGGCTCGTCGGGCTTTGGTTGTTTTGACAGTCCAATTCTTGAGGTACATCCCTCTGCTCACAGCTTGTATGGAAGGGCCTTCCTCCCCCTCCTCCTCAAGAATAACACAGCAGTCCATATCACTGTCCTCCAGAAACAAGTTCCTCATTGCTGCAAGTGCTTCTTCTTCGTCTGATCCATAAATAACGTCGGCCTGTTGGAACGTCTGCTCCAGATGCGGTATTGGTTGCTCCAAAGGGTAATAAGAACCGCGCCATGGTGGCGACCAGTTTTTGAATTCTTCCCAAGTGTATTTTTATCCCAAACAGAAAGTGGTGTCGTGCTTCTTGAGTTTGATAGGTTTGGAGATCCCCTGAAGGCTCTTGCCGAGCCCTTTACCTGGCTCGTACCCTCGTCAATTCATCATACTTGCGATCTTTATATCCCACCATTTGTCTTTGTCGATAGTGTTGACCCGTTCAATGTGGTGGTAAGTTTCTCCGTCGGCTTCCTTCTTCCTTCAATCACTGGGATATTCTGGCGACTGTAAATAGGGTTGCTACCGTCACCATGAATAATCACCTCTTGATGGTTCCACTCGAACTTCACTTCCTGATGTAGCATTAATGCTATGGCCCCAGTAGCATGGATCCAGGGTCGTCCCAATAACAGATTGTAGGACGCTGGCACATCTATCACTTGGAAGTCGACCTCGAACCAGGTTGGCCTCATTTACAAGCATAGGCTGATCTCACCAATGGTGGACCTCTGAGATCCATCGAAGGCTTTCAAGTTTATCGCTCCATCCTTTATCTCATGCAGCCCTTTACCCAATTTCTTGAGCGTTATCAATAGACAGATGTTAAGACTGGATCCCCCATCGATCAGGATTCTGGTGATGAAATAATATTTGCATTGCACAGTGATGTGCAGTGCTTTGTTATGGCCCAACCCTTCATGAGGCAGCTCGTCCTCATGGAAAGTGATCTTGTGACTCTCCAACACTTGGCCCACCATATTAGACATTTCTCCACTAGTGATGTTGTTTGGCACATAGGCTTCATTCAACACCCTCAATAAAGCATTCCTGTGCGTGTCGGAATTCTGCAACAAAGAGTGGATAGGTATTTGCGCTGGCATTTTGTTCAGCTGGTCGATGATCGAATACTTCTTGGCCTGTACTTTCCTCCAAAGGTCGTCCGGACCTGTCTCGATAATGGGAGACCAATTGGAAGCCTTCCTGCTGGATTCAGCCAGATGTTCAGGGGTATAGACTCTACCAGTTCTTGTCATACCCTGTGCTGCAACAGCTTCTTCAGTCTTGACTTTGCCTTTCCTTCTCGCCTCGGCTGTATAGTCCCATGGTACAACATTTGTATATAAAGGTGGCGTGGTCGATATCGCCACCGTGATTGGTGCAACTATCCTTACTTCAAGTGGAACATGTGCCTTGGGTTGCAAGACTGCAATTGCGGGTGCATTTTTCGGAGACACGAACTCAACTTCAATCGATACTGGTGTCTTTGCAGGTGACGCTGCTTCAAACTCAAGAGGCATGGACATATTTACCTCAGCATCCTCAGACGGTTGAATCTGGACTATGATCGGGTTGAGAGTGACTGCAGGTTTCTTTGGATCATCGACTTCTGCGATCAACCTGATTGATCCCTCAGGGTCCCAATCATCTTCTATTTCAATCAAGTGGATGCCTCCACCCTTATGGTCCGGAAGAGGATTGTTGCGGACATTTGGAGCGGACTTCTTTGCCACGATGACCGTGTTGTCAATCAGGGATTGTATCTTTTCCTTCAAAGAGGGACATTCATCGATGGTGTGCCCTTTCATGCCGGAGTGGTATGCACAGGACTTGTTTGGGTTGACCCATTGAAAAGGATTCCCAGGGGTTGCAACAGGGATGTGGGTGACATAACCAGCAACTTTGAGCTTCTCATACAGCTGATCGATGGGTTCAGCGATGGCGGTATACTATTTTGGAGGTCTGCGATCAAAATTAGGACGAGGTCTAGGGAAGTTTTGACGGGTAGAGGGTGATTGGTAATGATATGGTTGGGAATTGTAAGTGTGGTACAGGAGCAGGTTGTGAGTATCTGGGTGAAACAGGTTGATATGTCGATGGTGGAGGTGATTGATAAGTGGGTGGTGGAGCTTGGTATGAGGGTGAGGGTGCTTGGTAATTTGGGGTTGGTTGATATGTGAGTGGAGGTGTTGGGTAAGCTTGGTATTTGAGTGGGGATTTGGTTCTTTGTGCAACCGTCACGGCTCCCACGTCTCTTTCTTTAGACACACCACCAGACTGCAAAGCCTTGTTCATAGCTTGCAAGGCTTCAAAATTTGTGACCATACCGCTCTTGATACCTTCTTCAATCCGTTCACCTAATTTGATAATGTCGGAGACTTGTGGTTCTCAATCATCATCAACCGTTCATAGTACTGCGGGTCCTGGGCCGGGACAAAGAAATTGTTCATCTGCTCCTCTTCTAAGGCGGGTCTGACCTTTACAGCTTCGGATCTCTAACGAGTAGCGTACTCGCGAAATGTCTCTGTGGGCTTCTTTTTCAAATTCTGAATATAGAACACGTCTGGTGCGTTCTCTGTGTTGAACCTGAATTTATCCATAAAGTCAGATGCCATGATCACCCAATTCGACCATTTCTTGGGATCTTGGCTGATGTACCAAGACAACACATATCCTTTCAAGATCCTCATGAACAGCTTCATGCGGATCCTTTCATCCTTCCCTACTCCAACTAGCTTGTCACAATAAGTTTCAGATGGACCCTTGGATCACCTGTACCATCAAACATTTCAAACTTAGGAGGCTTGTATCCCTAGGGAAGTTTGACATCGAGCTGTATGCAGAGGTCTTCATAGTTCAACCCTTCGACTCCCTTGATTCCTTCGACACCTTGAACCCGGCTGGTCAGCTTCCTAAGTTCCTCGGCCAAATTCTTGATAAGCAGGTCCTTTTCATCAGACTCGGGTGTGTATGTGATAGGTGTAGTGGAGTGTGGCATGGTCTCCACGTAGATAGGAATTGTTATGGTGGTCGGGTGCATGGGTGTGGAAATGGTCATTTGTGGAGTTCTGAGGTTCTGGGATAAGTAGTGGAGTGTTATTTGGAGTATGGAAGGCATTGCATTGTGCTGGAAGAGTTTGGTTCTTTGGTGGGGTGGTGTGATGATGAGCTGCGTGATGATTTTGCTGCTTTGGGATGTTTTGAGGAGGTGTAGGATTCTGGATTTTGACTTCCCTGCCATATTCCGAACTTGATCAAGTTCTTCTTGAAACTTTGACAACTTCCATTCCAGCTGCGACACAGTTTCATTCTGAATCTGAATACCCTGGCCATCAGTGGCCTCTACCCGTTCAACCACATTCTCATTTTTGTTGCTGCCTGAATCTTCCATTTTCTTTTTGCCTTTGTTCTTGCCTTTGGGAGGACTAAGAGGAGGAGAAGGTGGAGGGCCCCTGGATCTTGTAAGATAGGATGATGATGCCAGATGCACGAACTAACCTTTGGGTAGGGGAACAAATAAATAAATAAAGAGGAAAACAAAAACAAAAGGTAGCCAAGTCAGTGAGGATTATGAAAAGTATTGCGGTATTTAAACACATAGTGCGGGAATGTAAAGCGAGTCCTAATTTGGGGACCTCTTTTGTGCCCGAGGTAGGCCTAGCGACAAATTGATTTGGAGAACTTAAGATGCTAAATGCCTCAATTTATTGATAAGAAAATAGACGAATCCCAATACGACACTAAATAAATAGGAAGTAAAGGTCACTAATGGCCATTGGCCTTATTACATTGATAAAGTAAAAGAAAGACATTCCTATCTACTTGGTCCCAGAAGGACCTTCCCCAGACTCGGCATTCTTGCTTCCCTCGTACAGTTTCCCCAACTCGTGAAGTCCGAGCAACAGGTATGCTCTGGCTAGATGTCCTCCATCGGTCCCTTCAGCCTTTTGACAGTCTTCAACCCTTTTGAGAAATTTTTCCTCCAGCTCCACTATGCCTCGCTCCAAATACCCTAACCTTTTGTTGTTGCTGATAGCCATATCTTTCCATTCCTCAATCAGTTTCTTGCTAGACTCATGTATTTTGCGGTGCTCATCCTCACACTCATGGATCCTCTTGCGCAGTTGGTTGTATTTGACTTGTGCCTCGGCCTTTTCATCTATAACCCTGTGGCCCTGAACGAACCCTGGATCGCTCAGACCACCCCAATTTTCTTCCAACCAACCAGGATAGAAAGGGTTATAACCGGAATGATATATGTCTGGCTCGATGGTTTCCTTCTCCATTACAATATTGCAGTGCCACATGTGCTGGGCTTGACATTTGTGAGGACTATCGTCATTTTGGAAGTCAGCTCGAAGTTAGCTCATCTTGTCGACCCTGGGTATGACTTGCTTCCTACCTGATTGCCTCATAACTCGAAGAGGGACATAAGAGTATGTTCCTCTTAGACCAATTAGTATTGGGAACGGTGCATATCTGGAACAGGTGATGAACTCCTCTGTCGGAAACCACTCGAACATCCACTGAACCTGTTCTTCAGTCAGATTATCAAAGAGCTCGACCCATCCTTTGGCGTTCTCAGGCTGAGCAAACATGTCGGGGATGTAATTCATTCGCTTTGGATGGTGGAAAGCGATGTGGTCATCCCAAACTCTTCGATGAATTTCTTGTCGGTATTCTCCCTTTTGGAGATGTTCCATGAGCCAAATCTGATGTAGTAGATTGCAGCCTTCTAAGTGTCTTTCCCGTCGTTGACACTTTTCCAAGGCTCGATATATGTTTGCAATGATCATGGGCACAATGCTGAAGTTTTGCCCACCAATTCCTTCCATTAGTGTCTTGGTTACCATGGCCAGTCTAGTGTGGATTCTCTCCTTCTTTATTGGAAACACAATCAGACCCAAGAAGCAACTACGATGGATGTGTCCCAAGGATGTGATGGCAAACTCGTCGTGGTAGGTACGGTATGATTTATTGTGACCGTACCTTTCGTACAAGTATTCAAAAGGGATGTATGACTTCTTTAAGCATACCAGTTCTGCATTCTTCTTAAGACCCATCATTTTGAGGAAACCTTTGCATGTGCGTTTCTCAGGTATTAGCAACCCCGGAGTTTCGCATACTAGTCCAGCCAGTCCTCCTATTTCCTCCAGAAAAAAGTGTCATTTAAACGTCCCCAAAGCGGAACACGGATCTTTCACAATCCTAGAACAGGGTAGCAGCCTCTATTATCATGTTGTTAGGCTGGATTTCTAGGAGAGATGGTAGATTGCCCAAGTATTTTTTGACGAGAGTTTTGTCACTAGAATGTAAATCTTCCCACCAACTTAGCAATCTTGGATGGATATTAGAGTCCATGCCGAATCTGGGGACTTCGTGCCTCATTTTTCTGCAAGGCAAACAAGGTTAGGCCCTTACCCCCACCATACTCGACTATTTAACATCAACAATTAGCATAAAGCATTTAGTTCTCCAAATAAATGCACAGAACGTGATGATGTCCGTTTGGTTTTAGGGAAACCCAATGGACTTTTAGTAAGGCAATCTTAAAAGTTATCGTGCGTACCACACTTTAGCTTGGCTAGGTTTGACCATGATGCATGTAACAACATAACGGAGTAAGGTTTCTATGGGGTTTTAGACTGGTACCCTCGAGCAGACAACTCAAGGAGGAAAGGCACGGAACCGTCGACTGCACCGCTGATCGACTAGTTTTACTGCAAATAAGCCTTTCCGAATTTAGGGGTATTAATATAGGAAGAGCGCAACCACTCATCAAGAGTTGCTATTGTATTTTGTTTGGCATGAGTGGAGTATGAATGTTGAGCATGATTATGCGATAATAAATAATCATTAAAAATATGTTGTCATGTATTTGCACGTTAGTAAAGTAGTAAATACAGCAAATTATAATTTAAAAGCGGTACAAAGGAAGGAAACAGAAAAAACATGTCAGTTAATTTTGAAGAAAAAAAATAAATGCTTAAAGAAATAGAAAGGTAATTGCACATAAGGGAAATGGGAAGAGGTAAATATTCACAGAGCAATTTGAAAATGGTAAAAGCCTGAAAGTCCCCAGTAGAGTCACCATGTTGTCGCGCCCCCTCTTTCCTCGTGGAGATCGGTTTTATGACATTCGGTTAAGACAATTGTTTCCTTTTGGGAAAGGGGTTTGTATTTTTGAGAGTCACCACCTAACGATTTTAAAGGTGAGTTAGGACACCAAAGGTGTTCATTTACAACTATGTTGTTAACCAAAGATAGGGTAAGGGCTTGAAATTATCGTAAAGGGAAGGTGTTAGGCACCCCTCAGGATCCACAAGTGTGGTTCCCGGCTAAACAGCTGTTGTGAATTTGTACAATTAGCAAATAAACAAATAAAGGCTCAAATAAGAGAGGATTTAAGTCTTAAGCAGGCAGATGTTTGAAAATAGTAAAGAAGGTTAGATTTTGAAAGGATTACGATCTAAGCATATAAAAGGTATCCTAGGTTTATAATAATATGGATCACATCAATGCAATACCCGGTAATCACTCCTCGAATAGGGGCTACACGTGGTATGAGGGAACCGGTAATCATATCCATATTCTACCCTTTCCCACCCCGTGAAAATAACTAAATCGAGTGTTGGTCTCGACCTATTGCATGTTGTTACCCGTCCCTTCCTATCAGTCCCGGAGAAAATTAGAACTCATATCCTAAAGGGAGGTGCTAGGCAGACCCTCAGGTTTGAAGGAAAAATACTAAGGCGACATATAAGAACATGTAGGACTGCAATTAGGGGGAAACACAGAAAAGCAGAGAAAAGGCACAAGTATACCTCCATAGGTAATACAAATAAGCAACATGACTCAAACACAGTTAAAGTCTTTGATTCAGATCCTAAAACATGGTATCTAAATGATAATAACCAAAAAGGCAGATTTCCAATTTTAGCAATTTAATCACCTAAGGCTTGACTAGGCAGAGGACAGTGTATACTAATTATCTGAATTGTTAAAGGGAATGTTGCAAATTATTACCTACACATGTTGTTCTAGGTTTTTCAGAACACTGAATTGTTGCCAGTTGTTTTAGAGAAACTGAGTGAAGTGTTTATACCTTTTGCATGCACCAGTAGTTAGACTAGGTGTTGTTAAGCGAGTATGAATGAAATCCTAAAACATGGTATCTAGTGCACAGGTAAGGATGCAGAATGATGCATATGCAAAATTCTAAACAGAATTTCTAAATGCTCACAACATTATGCACGATTTCAGAATATGCAAGAGTACAGTTTGTTAGTGTTATCCTAGGGACAGGATTTCTAAGTGAGTATAGCAATATGAAACATGATTGAAGAAGATACCAATTATTAACACTATTTACTCTATCACAGAATTTTCTAAGTGATGAATGACAGTACTGAAACAAGATGATGAAACAATGTTCATAAAGCCTGAATAACATGATTTCCAATGCATGATATGCTTTGCACATGTTGATCCTAAACATGATTTCTATTGCGCGAATAAGTAATGTAAACCTAATAGCATGGTTTCTACCCTTTAATATTTATAACATGCATAACTACCATTTTCCCTTTTCACTATCCATCCCCAATAGTTGTTTACAAATTAATTATTACAGGCCATTGCATGAACTACATAACTGAATAATGAAAAGAAGAAGTTATACTATAGGGAGCCTACTGATAGGCCCAGAATCTCCAGAATGCCTCATTGTCATTCTATTCACAACCTTTCACATGATCCAAGTGTGTCAAAGTTCCCTAAGGATCTCAAGGGATCCCGGGTAGTGCTCACACCCAGATTTCATAGCCAAGATGGAGTAAGTGCAGTATGGAAAGGCCAACTCTTGTGTGTCAAAGTTCAGAGAGAGCTAAAGGGTCCCAAGGCAATGCTCACACAAGAGGGGCAGAACCTAATGTCTAAGAGTATAGTGAGAGTGCTTGATATAGTTTTGAAAAGATTAAGTAGGAAAACAAATTTTGAAAATAACTTGGTTGAAATAAGTTTTGAAGAACAATAGAAGAGTGTTACTTAGTGAAAACAGTTTGAAAGGGAAGAGGGTAAGACAATCAGAGTCTCAGGATCAGGACAGTACACATAGAGCAAGAAACAAGAACCAAATCAGTTTAAGATTCACAAGCAGGGACTTAGGGGTAGGGGACAAGTATGACACACATAGGTATATATTTGCATACAAGTTAGCACCAGAGAAGTACTAAGGTATTACAGCACTTAACAACCACAAAAACAGTTTCTTCATAAAGAGGTTCAGGCCAGAAACTAACAGAATCAGATTGAAGGGGGTGCTAGGGGAGATAACACGTTGAATCTAAGGGAGGATAGGATAGCTTAACAATCATACTAGTAAAGTGAAAGTAGACATGCTAATTACAGGGTACACAAAAGAACCATAAGTAAAAGCATAGTAGAAATAGAAGGAACTGCAATACCAAAAGAAACATGTTGTTTTGAAGATTTAAGTTAAACTGAAAACATACCAGTTAAAGGAGAATAAGTGCAGAGTAATAGAGTTTATAATATTCAGTCTTCGCTTGCAGCCGACTGAGAATAGCAAATAACCAGCAAGAATAACAAGAGAGAATATGAGTGTGTGTAAGAGAGTTCAGAACAGTATTTTTGTTCGTGTGTGTGTGTTTGGAAAATAAGAGGCCTGGGTATATATAGCTTTGAAAACAGTAGTAAATAAGGTAAAAACCAAAGTCAGGCAGTAATCAAAGGGATTCATAATCAATCAGTATCAGAATACTATGGGTACTTCCTTAATTAAGGGAGTTAACTCTCAAACGGTAAGAAAAGGTAACAAGTAAGGAAAGGAATCATGTATAGAAAATAAGGAAAGATTTCATACATAGTAAGCACGGAGTAGGGAATTGGGGGCAGGTTCATTAAAGCACTATTGTAAGAATCAATTTTTAGTAATAAAGCAAGAAATTACTAATAGTCGTAAAGATTATCACAGGAAATCTTTAAAAGGAAATCAATCACAGGAAATTAGGGATTCAAAATAGGAGTAGTACTGATTTAAGAATCATCATAGGTTATACAAAGTAAACACATAATAGGAGAGAGTCAGAAACCCTAGTGATTAAAACAGGGTAAAATCACACGAAATTAGGGGTTTACATAGGACAATGACATGAATCACTGAAATGGTTTGAAGAGATTCAAGTCGCACCCTGGTTTCTGAGTTGCTTACATATCCCTGATTTTACAGGAATCAAGCTGTATGTAGTTCTGGAGTCATCGGCGAAGTATACCGATGAAGTTTTACAAGAACGGACGCAAAGTATAGGGGTAGGTGCAAAAACGGCTTACGAGGTTGTTAAGAGAACTTTAGAGGGACCGCTCCTGCCGGGATGGAAGTTTGCTCGTCGGATTACCTGCAAATAAATAATACAAGCATATATTGTGCGTAATTTAAACATAATGCAAATTCCCATTGGACAATGAATGATGTCTTCGGGCGATTAAGGATGACGTCCTCAGACCATGACGTCCTGGGATATGAATTGCTTGATGAAGGATTCGCAGGCCATGAAAATGATGTTCTCGGTCCATGAGGGTGGTGCCTCCGAACCATGACGCCTTTGACTAATGATACGCAAAATTGAGAGAGATCCTCAGGCCATGACATGATGTTCTCGGGCCATGAAAATGGTGCCTCCGAATGATGACGCCTCTGGATGAGTTGGCGATATTTCATACCATGAAGATGCAATAGAATGATGCTGACGAGACAGAACTTAGTCTTGCGAATAAGAGCTTGGCCCGAAAGGAAAGCGAAGTAAATAGTGCTTGAGACAGTGGTTAGTCTCAAAAGGTAAATTGGAGGCAGAGCTTAGCCTCGGAAGGCAGAATGGTAGCCTTATGCAAATGCTGATGGAGACATCGCTTAACCTCGGAAGGCAGAATGGTAGCCTTATGCAATGATGTAGATGGAGGTGGAGCTTAACCTCGAAAGGCAGAATGGTAGCCTTATGCAATGATGTAGATGGAGGTAGAGCTTAACCTCGGAAGGCAGAATGGTAGCCTTATGCAATGATGTAGATGGAGGTAGAGCTTAACCTCGGAAGGCAGAATGGTAGCCTTATGCAAAGATTCAAATGCAGATGGAGACAACGATTAGTCTCGGAAGGATGAAAGGTAGCCTTATGCAATGATGTAGATGCAGATGGAGACAACATTTAGTCTCGGAAGGCAGAATGGTATCCTTATGCAGAGATGCAAATGCAGATGGAGGTAGAACTTATCCTCGGAAGGCAGAATGGTAGCCTTATGCAATGATGTAGATGGAGGTAGAGCTTAACCTTGGAAGGTAGAATGGTAGCCTTATGTAATGATGTAGATGGAGGTAGAGCTTAACCTCGGAAGGCAGAATGGTAGCCTTATGCAATGATGTAGATGGAGGTAGAGCTTAACCTTGGAAGGTAGAATGGTAGCCTTATGTAATGATGTAGATGGAGGTAGAGCTTAACCTCGGAAGGCACAATGGTAGCCTTATGGAAAGATGCAAATGCAGAGGGAGACATCATTTAGTCTTGGAAGGCAGAATGGTAGCCTTATGCAAAATGTAGATGGAGGTAGAGCTTAACCTCGGAAGGTAGAATGGTAGCCTTATGCAGAGATGCAGATGGAGGTAGATCTTAACTCGGAAGGCATAATGGTAGCCTTATGCAAGAAATAAAAATGACAGTAGGAATTCTTAGTTGGTGATGAATTGTGGCATTGTGATTATTAAGAGCATTGTGACTGCGGAGCATTGAGGCATATGCGAACGTTGGCAAGTGAAGAAGTTCTAAGAGTCGTATTTTGGACAACGTTTGTCCCCTGAGTGGACTGTTCGTTTTGGGGTTTTGCAACCTTAGTGCCTGCAACCAAAGAAAGATCGTGAGTTCTATAAATGGGGGGTTAGTTCGTATCCCCGTTGGCTTTTCTTGATTTGTTGGGCTCGATCTGATGATAATGTCTGTATTATTGGGGTAGTGTTGCTAAACAAAGCTCTTTCAAAAACAAACATGCATGATTTTGTAAAACCATAATGTATAATTAAAAAATAATTTTAGGATGAACAGACGACCGTGGCACGACTCGGAACATTGCAACCTCTCCTGCTACGGAATTTTGAGGGTCCTCCTCAAAATTTTGCCCCAGTTTGATGGGTGAATGTCTCTGACTGTTGCTCGGGCGGCGATTGGCTGATCTTGCTTCAGAATTTTGAGGGTCCTCTTCAAAATTCTGCCCCAGTTTCCAATTACGGGGAAAAATGAAATTTTTATTGAATTGTAACCGAACCCATAGGGCTGCCTACATATCCCCTCTTAAACGGGAATCAGGTCAGGTGTAGTTCAATTTACATCATTGAGAAAGCATAAAGATTACACATAGTAGCGTTTGACTGCATCTGAATTGATTGGCTTTGGCCAGACTTCTCCATCCATTTCTGCGAGTATAAGTGCTCCTCCTGTCAGTACCCGGTGAACCATGTACGGATCCTGCCAGCTGGGAGAGAACTTCCCTTTGGCTTCGTCTTGATGTGGAAAGATCTTCTTCAGCACCAGCTACCCCAGTGTGAATAGTCTAGGCTTGACTCCCTTGTTGAAGGGTCGGGTCATTCTTTTCTGATAGAGTTGACCATGAGAGACTGCATTCATTCTCTTTCCGTCTATGAGGGCTAGTTGCTCATAACGTCTCTTTACCCATTCTGCTTTGCTAAGCTCAGCTTCTTGTATAATTCTTAGAGATGGAATCTCAACTTCAGCATGAATAACATCCTCAGTACCATAAACTATCATATAGGGAGTTGCCCGTATTGAGGTGCGAACTGTGGTGCGATATCCCAATAAGGCAAATGATAACTTCTCGTGCCACTGATTGTGCCTATCTATCATCTTTCTTAGTATCTTCTTGATGTTTTTGTTGGCGGCTTCTACAGCTCCATTAATCTGAGGTTTGTAAGCTGTGGAATTCATGTGTTTGATATTGAAATCCTCGCACATAGCTTTGATCAAGTCACTGTTGAGATTGGAACCATTGTCGGTGATGATAGACTCAGGAATCCCGAATCGACAAACAATACAGTCGCGGACAAAGTCTTCCACGACTTTCTTAGTCACTGATTTGTAGGATGCTGCTTCGACCCATTTCGTGAAATAGTCATGGCTACCAGAATGAACCTGTGTTTGTTGGAGGTGGCAGGTTCGATTGGTCCAATAACGTCCATGCCCCAGGCGGCGAACGGCCATGGTGATCTAGTTACGTTGAGCTTGTTTGGAGGTATTTTTATCATATCTACGTGTATCTGACAACGGTGGCATTTTCGGACATACTGGATGTAGTCCGTTTCCATAGTCATCCAAAAGTAACCAGCTCGGAGTATCTTCTTTGCCAGAACAAAATCGTTCTTATGCGGGCCACAGGTCACAGCATGAATCTCCTCTATCAGCTTGGATGCTTCCTTTGCGTCGACACAACGTAATAATCCCAACTCGGGAGTCCTCCTATATATGATTCCTCCGCTTTGAAAGAAGTTTTTGGATAGTCTTCGAAGTGTGCGTTTCCGAGTGTGATTCGCAAGCTCTGGGTAATCTCCTTTTGCTAAGGGTAATCTCCTTTTGCTAAATACTCCTTGATTTCATGAAACCAAGGATTTTCGTCTTCTTCCTCTTCGACATGGGCACAATAGGCTGGCTGATTATGGATATTTACGGGAATAGGATCAATGAAATTCTTGTCTGGGTGTTGGATCATTGAGGACAAAGTAGCCAATGCATCGACGAACTCATTCTGGATTCTGGGGACATGCCAAAATTCTATCTTCGTGAACCTCTTCCTTAATTCCTGTACGTGGTGCAGATACGGCAGTATCTTGGAATTCTTGGTATCCCACTCTCCTTGTACTTGATGTACCTGCAAATCTGAGTCATCAATCACTAACAGCTACTGAACGTTCATGTCAATGACCATGTTGAGCTTTAAGATACAGGCTTCATACTCTAACATATTGTTGGTGTAGGGGAATCTGAGTTTGGCTGATACCGGATAATGCTGACCGATTTCTGATATTAGGACTGCTCTAATGCCAATTCCTTTGAAGTTCACTGCTCCATCGAAGTACTTTCTCCAACCTTCATAGGATTCTGCAATGTCTTCTCCTATGAATAATACCTCTTCATCAGGAAAATAATTTTCAGAGGTTCGTATTCTCCATCTACAGGGTTCTCAGCAAGATAGTCCGCCAGTGCTTGTCCCTTGACTGCTTTCTGAGTCACATAGATAATATCGAACTCACTCAGCAGGATTTTCCACTTGGCTAGCTTGCCAGTGGCATGGGCTTCTGAAATATGTACTTTAATGGATCCTTCTCGATATGAGATACATTGTGTAGGCACAGAAGTAATGCCTCAGCTTCTGAGCTACCCAAGTCAAAGCACAACAAGTGCATTCCAATAGAAAATATCTGGCCTCATACGGAGTGAAATTTTTGCTGAGATAATAAATGGCTTGCTCCTTTCTTCCTGTTTCATCGTGTTGCCCTAGAACGCAGCCGAAAGCTCCATCTAACACTTCAATGTAGAGTAACAGAGGTCTACCTAGATCAGGAGATACCAAGACTGGTGGTGTTGATAGGTCTGCCTTGATTTTGTCGAAAGCCTTTTGACAATCATCGGTCCACTTTGTTGCAGTGTCCTTCTTCAGCATCTTGAAGATCGGCTCACAGATAACTGTAGACTGTGCTATGAATCGGTTGATGTAATTAAGTCTCCCCAAGAAACTCATCACATCTTTCTTTCTCCTTGGCGGTGGTAGTTCTTGAATGGCTTTGAAGGATCCAATTCTGTCCCTCGGCGGCTGACAATGAACCCGAGCAACTTTCCAGCAGGAATCCCGAATGCACACTTCGTGGGGTTCAACTTCAGATTATATTTCCGCAACCTTTTGAAGAACTTCCTCAAATCTTCTATGTGGTCAGTGGATTTCCTAGACTTGATAATAAAATCATCTATGTATACCTCGATCTCCTTGTGAATCATGTCATGGAAGATGGTGGTCATAGCCCTCATATAGGTGGCCCATGCATTCTTCAGCCCGAATGGCATCATCTTCTAACAGTACACTCCCCACGGCGTAATGAAAGCCATTTTCTCAGCATCTTCCTCATCCATCCAGATCTGATGATAACCAGCGAAGCAATCCATGAATGATTCTAGTTCATGCTTGGCGCAATTATCAATCAGGATATGTATATTTGGCAAAGGGAAGTCATTTTTCGGACTAGCCCAGTTGAGATCCCGGTATTCGACACAGACTCTGACCTTCCCATCCTTCTTTGGTACTGGCACAATGTTGGCTAACCATGTCGGGTACTCAACTACCCTAAGAACCTTGGCGTTGATCTGTTTGGTGACTTCTTCTTTGATTTTCAAACTCATGTCGGGTTTGAACTTCCTGAGCTTTTGTTTTACCGGTGGACACATTGGATTGGTTGGAAATTTGTGAGCCACAATAGACGTACTTAGACCAGTCATGTCGTCGTACGACCAGGCGAATATGTCCTCATACTCCTTTAGAAATTCTGCGTATTCTTTCTTTTCTGACGGCGACAAATGAATGTTGATTCGTGTTTCCTTGATGTTTTCTGAATCTCCCAAGTTGATGATTTCAGTCTCGTCCAGGTTGGACTTAGGTCTGTTCTCAAATTCTCAACTTCTTTGACAATCTCGTCAGGTATGTCATCTTTTTCTGAATCCACGCCCGTTTGTCGCGTTGTCTCATTTCATGTCACAGTCATCGGTTCATCAAGACAGGTAATAGTAATGTTGTATAGGTAAAGTAATGAGAGAAAAATGATATCAATAAATATTGATTCATAAGAAAAATTTAAAAATGCTTTTGATAAACTGAACGATTGTGTTGAACATTGAAGATCGTATTGCAGGAATTAAAATGCGAAAAAGGAAATCATTTTGTAAAGAAAAACAATGAATAGCGCTCGTTTTAGCCTTGCTACTCCGAGGCCCGTTGGGCTTTGGTTGTCCTAACAGTCAAATTCTTAAGGTACGTCCCTCTGCTCACAGCATGTATAGAAGGGCCTTCCTCCCCTTCCTCCTCGATAATAACACAGCAGTCCATATCACGGTCCTCTAGAAACAAGTTCCTCATTGCTGCAAGTGCTTCTTCTTTTTCTGATCCATAAATAACGTCAGCATGTTGGAAGGTCTGCTCCAGATGCGGTATTGGTTGCTCCAAAGGGTAATAAGGACCGCGCCATGGTGGAGACCAGTTTTTGAATTCTTCCCAAGTGTATTCGTATCCCAAACCGAAAGTGGTGTCGTGCTTCTTCAGTTTGATAGGTTTGGAGATCCCCTGAAGGTTCTTGTCGAGCCCTTTACCTGGCTCGTACACTCGCCAATTCATCATACTTGCGATCTTACTATCCCATCATATTTCTTTGTCGATAGTGTTGACCCGTTCAATGTGGTGGTAAGTTTCTCCGCCTGGCTTCCTTCTTCCTTCAATCACAGGGATAGTTTGGCTTCTTGGGTCCCAACTCTACTTTACCTGTTATCATATCATCTGGTTTGCTAGCTGTGTAGGTTGAACAATTACTGAAAGTGTTGCAAGAGTGCAAAACTACCATTGATTGTACCATGTCATACATAAAAGGTATCAGTCGGTCTTCTGCATGCACAAGATTCTTCTGGAAGAAGGGCACAAACCTTCCAGGGAACATCAACGATGGCTGAACCCGAACATGAAAGCGGTAGTGAAAAAGGAGGTGATTAAGTGGCTGAACGCGGGCATCATCTTTCCCATCTCTGCCAGCAATTGGGTGAGCCCCGACCAGTGTGTACCGAAAAGGGGCGGAATGACTGTTGTACAAAATGAGAATAACGAGTTGATCTCAACTCGTACAGTCACCGGGTGGCGGATCTTCATGGATTATAGGAAACTAAACGCAGCCACCCGGAAGGACCATTTCCCCTTGCCATTCATTGACCAGATGTTGGACAGATTAGCTGCGTGATCCCACTTTTGTTTCTTGAACGGATACTTGGGGTACAATCAAATCTCAATAGCCCCGGAAGATAGAGAAAAAATGTCCTTTACATGTCCGTATGGCATCTTTGCCTTTCAGAGAATGCCCTTTGGGCTTTGCAATGCACCGGCCACATTCCAGTGGTGTATGTTAACCATATTTACCGACATGGTCGAATAAATTATGGAAGTGTTTATGGATGATTTCTCCGTGGTAGGAGATTCATTCGAAGATTGTTTCCATAACCTCAAAAGAGTGCTTAAACGATGTGTGGAAACAAATCTGGTGTTGAACTGGGTGAAGTGTCATTTTATGGTACAATAAGGAATAGTGTTGGGACATAGAGTGTCCAATAAGGGGATTGAAGTAGACTATGCGAAAGTTGAAGTGATTGAGAATCTACCACCACCTACTTCAGTGAAAGCAGTGAGGAGTTTCCTTGGGCACGCCGGATTCTACAGGCGGTTCATCAAGGATTTTTCAAAAATTGCTAACCTTTTATGTAAGTTGCTTGAAAAAGACCAGCACTTTGTGTTTTCTGATGTTCGCAGGTTGGCATTCGAGGAGTTGAAAAAGATACTGGTGACCGCACCCATCATTGTTGCACCTGACTAGGAGCAACCATTTGAACTGATGTGCGATGCCAGTGATTATGCGATAGGAGCGGTCTTGGGGCAGCGCAAGGAGAAAATTATGCACCCCATCTACTATGCAAGCAGGGCGCTTAGTGGTGCACAGTTGAACTACACGGTCACTAAAAAGGAAATGCTCGATGTAGTGTTTGCCTTCGACAAATTCAGGTCATATTTGATTGGCTCAAAAGTTATTGTTTATACTGACCATGCAACCATTAGGTACTTGATAGCAAAGAAGGAGTCAAAACCCCTCTTGATTCTCTAGGTTCTGTTGCTACAAGAGTTTGACCTGGAAATTCGTGACCGGAAGGGAACAGACAACCAAGTGGCAGACCACCTCTCAAGGTTGGAAGGGGTAGAAAAGAGAATAGAGGTTGGAGATATCATCGATACCTTCCCGGATGAGCAATTACTGGCAATGACAATGGAGGAGGCACCATGGTATGCTGATATTGCTAACTACTTGGCATGTGGTATAGTACCGCACGATTTCTCCTCGAGTCAAAAGAAAAAGTTTTTCCGGGATTGTCGTGATTATTATTGGGATGAGCCTTTATTGTTCAAAATATGTGTTGATAACATGATTCGGCGGTGTATCCCTGAGCAAGATCAACCCTCTGTTTTGCAGGCCTGTCATGTTTCGCCATATGGGGACACTTTGGAGGAGTCCGAACAGCAGCAAAGGTACTGGAATCAAGACTTTACTGGCCTACATTGTTCAAGGATGCTCATGCCTGGGTAAAAAGCTGCGATGAATGTCAAAAGACGGGAAATATATCACGTCGTCATGAGATGCCAATGACCACAATCCAAGAGGTGGAAGTATTTGACATGTGGGGAATCGACTTCATGGGGCCATTTGTAAGCTCTTACGGTAACAAGTATATACTGGTGGTCGTTGACTATGTCTCGAAGTGGGTAGAAGCAGTTGCTCTCCCAACCAATGATGCAAAGGGGGTGACCAATTTCCTAAAGAAAAATATATTCACTTATCACCCCCCGGGCCATAATCGGGGGTGGATCTCACTTCTGCAGTAGAGCATTTTCACGCTTGTTGGAGAAGTATGGAGTTCTCCACAAGGTAGCATCACCGTACCACCCACAAACAAGCGGGCAGGTTGAAGTGTCCAATAGGGAAATCAAAAGTGTCCTCTTAAAAACAGTGAATGCAACAAGAACGGATTGGGCCATGAAGTTGGACGATGCATTTTGGGCATATCGCATAGCCTTCAAAACTCCAATTGGTATGTCGCCTTACAAGTTGGTGTTTGGTAAGGCATGCCACCTTCCGATTGAGCTCGAACATAGAGCATTGTGGGCACTGAGGCAGTTGAACTTGGACATGGAAACAGCGGGCACCAACAGAGTTAATGGGCTGCATGAGCTCGAGGAATTTCATTTCCACGCACTCGAGAGCGCTCGATTGTATAAAGAAAGGATGAAATTGATGCATGACAAGCACATCTTGGATCGAAACTTCAAAACCCGGTGAGTTAGTGCTACTATACAACTCAAGATTGAGATTGTTCCCAGGTAAGTTGAAGTCCCGATGGTCAGGTCCGTTCGAAGTAGTGCAAATGTTCCCAAGTGGAGCTATAGAGATCGAATCAGAAGATGGGACGAACAAATTCATAGTGAATGGACAGAGGTTGAAACAATACCTTGGTATGAGTGAATAAAAAGGGGACAGTGTGGTGATAACTCTGGAGGAGCCCCAATACACAAATGAGGAGTGATGGCAAGAGTCTGCGTCGTGCCGCGACGTTAAATCAGGCGCTTCATGGGAGGCAACCCATGATTTTTTGTTGTTTTCTCTTTTGTGTTGTTGTTGTAATTGATGTAGAAGTTACTAACCCATTTACTAGTGTGAAAGGCACTATGATTGCATATTGGGAGAAGACAGGGTCAAGTCACAACTCCGATAAGGTAAAAAAAATAAAAAAATAAATAAAAACAAAAGCAAAATCAGAATATCGTCACTGCGGTCGACCGCGGTAGGAAGCAACTGTTATGGCTTGGCTCACCGCGACCGCGCAGGTCATGGGTTTTCTATTTCCCAACCCCTCCCTTCACCGCGGCCGCGGTCGACCGCGGCGAACCCCATCGCGCCCAGGTAAGTATTAATTTCGTTAATTTTTTTATTTATTTTTCATTATTATTACCCAATCCCTCATAACCCACCCATAACCCAACCCTAACTTAACAAAACCCCTTCCCCTTCCCTCTTCTTCCCACACGTTCCCCTCCTCCCTTCTCTCATTCTCCTACCCCAAACTCACCACTCTCTTCCCTCATATCCACAACCCCAACCACCAGGTTTCTCTCTATTCCACTCTTCAAGTAAATATACTAACTCCCTTCTCTCTTAATTTCTTTTCTTTATGTTCTTTTATTTTGTATAATGTATATGTTAATGGTATATCTCCACCATATCTAGGTACAAACAATTTTTTTTTTCTTTTGTAAATTAACTTAGTGTGACTTGGTGGTAAGATTTGGTGTTGTTAGGTGAAAATCATGTTGGTGGGTTGATGTTAGTAGAAGATTGTGGTTGACATTGGGGAGGGTTTGTACTACTATGGGCTAACATATGCATGTCTAGATCTATGCACACCATGTGTTTGAAAAATTGCCACATTGAGCTAAAAAAATTGGTAATGTGACCATCGTGGTGGTGAAGTCTGAGTAACCACGCAGCGGTCACACAAATTGAAACCTCTCTGACAATAAACCTTGTTGTGTCAAGTTCCATGTCTCAGTACAGGAAACGCAGAACCCAGGCTAGTACAGGCCAGTTTGACTCTACTCGATTTGTCTCGAAGGCTGCTGAGGAAAGATTTGAAGCAAAGGCAGCCTGCAAGATGATACATGAAGTACTTATTGATAGGGCCGCCCTGCATATTGAATTCCCATAGATGTTCCATGAATTGAGGAGACGCCAGTTGGACATTTTCTTTGAGGAACTGGAGGAGGCAAATATTTTAATGGTTCGGGAATTCTATGCGAATTTCCCGGAACACGCCAACCGGATAGTCACAATCAGAAGAACATGGGTAAATGCTTCTCTTGAAGCAATACGCCGAGCATACCGGCTACCGGTCTTCTCTGGAGTGGAGGATTACTACCAAACCTACCAGACACCACTTGTCACCTGGAACCTCATTGTTCGGTCAATCTGTTTGGGATCGGAGCCCATATGGATAAATCATGGCATTAATCTGAACTCCCAATCTCTCACTTGGGAAGCTAAATGTTGGCTCACCATCATCTGTAGCCAATTTCTGCCCTCCAGCAACACTACTAATATAAATGCACCTCGTGCAGTGGCAGTTTGGTGTTTTGTCAACTGTCATGACTTCGATGTGGCCAGGCTAATCCACGATGAAATGTTCATCAGATCTCCTGAGATAGTCAAAGTGTTCTACTTCCCTCACTGGTCACTAGGTTGTGTCGTGCTGCAAATGTCCCCCAGAATCGTTTCATAGATGGGAAGCTCGCAAAGAAGGCCCCTTTCAGGGCCAGCAAAATCACAGTGGGAAAGGAGCAGCCTGTGCCTATTGTTGTGGACGATGAGGACGAGGTGGTGCCTGATGCCGCCCCGCCAATGACACCTTATGATGAGGCGGGCCATCTCGGCCTCGGCGGAGAACCCGAATTTCTACCTTGGAGCAAGATGTTGCTGGCTTACGCACCTCAGTGGATAACCTGAATGACAGAGTTGACACTCTGGCCACTCAGAGTGCAAAATCCGAGAAGAAGATAATGGCCTAGCTCCGAGCGTTAGGGCGCTCCTGTCATCTCGAACCGGCCACCGTCTTTGATGAAGACTGAACACTAGGGAAGTCTCCTTACCTCACTGTGCATTATTGTTGTTGACATGGGGACATGCCAATTCTTTAATTGTGGGGTGGGGTATACTGTTTGTTGTTGTATATATAGTTGTTGGTAGTTTGATTGGTTTGTTGGTAATTGAATTTTTTTTTTTTGAATATATATTGATTAGTGTTGACTTGGCCCGAAGATGGACACCTTTCGACAGGTCTCTTGAGGGTTTTGAGTCGAAAAAAAAAATATTTACCCAGGACTCTTCCCGACGATGGACCTGTTTCTTGAGGGAAGTGAGTCTAGAGAAAACACAAAAAAGATTTTTCTTTGTTAGGTAGTGTATCAACCCTCCTTGGTTTTTCTTTATACCATGGTTCTTTTCCAAGGGTTTTCATTTGAACCGGGTATAGTTAGTTTTTTCCTTTTAGTTTAGGAGTCTTGGGCAGAAAAATCAAAGATGGGAATAGGACCCTTAACTCTATGATACCCTGAATAAAGATTACTTTAGTGGGACACTTAATCTTTTTAGTCGACTCTAATAAGGCCTTAAATTGTGTGTCCCTGAATGGCTCAAGTGCTTAAAGTAGAGTGTATGATGTTCCTAACTGAATTGAGTCATGTGCCATGTGTGAGTGAGACTTTGTGCATTATGTGCTAACACTCAATGCCTAAAACTTTCCCTGTGAGTGTACAAAGCGAAACGGTAGTCTTGTTTGGTCTGGAAAGTGATATAGGCATTCTTTGCTTAACCCTTCTGTATATGTTTGTCCCACCTAATGGTACATATCTTAGTCAACCCCGTTGCGCCTATAAGCCTGTTTTCCTTGGCAACTACATTACAAGCCTGATCCAAGTTTAAATAGCCTATCTTGTTGAACCCTATCACCTCTTAGAAGCACTCGAAGTGTAATGGATATGAAAAGAAATATAAGTGTGGGGTGGTTGATTGGGGTTGTTAAGTGGAATTAAGGAAGCATGAAAAATTGCACTGTTTGATAAGCAATACTATAGGCCACCAGGAAAAAAAAGAAGGGAAAAAAGTCTCAAATTGGTGGTGGCTATTAAAAGAAAAAGTGTGCTTAAAAGAATAAGGGGTTAACACAATAATGTAATTGTGGAATGAAGGTTTAACAAAATCAAGAGCTTAAAAGTACACAATGTAGTGGAGTGCTTAGGGAGGTGCAGTCACTATACCCATATGTATCCTAACCGTCCCACAACCAACATTACAACCAAATAAAGTCCTATTTGATTCTAGACCGAACAAGCTTGATTAGTCGAGTATTACACTACGGGTGCGTTATTTGTGGCATAAGAATTTGTTTCTGAGGGTGAGTGAAATTTCGTATTCGAGTTCCTCAGTGTGTGATTGGTAAATAATATAAGTCTTTTTTGTAGTGAGTAGGCACATGATTCATGAAGGGAAGGTAAGTCTGGACCTCTGACTGAGAGTAGGAGAGCCAGTTAGGGGTATTGCGTGGCTATAAAGGAGTCCACTCTCGAGGCTAGGATGTCGCGTTGAAGTAGTCTACATGTGTGAAGTCTTCTGGGTATAGAGAGTAGGGAAAGTATCCTGTGATGATTAGGCCTGTAGAGTGTGGTTGTGTTGCTCGAGGACGAGCAACGGTTTAAGTGTGGGGTGTTGATAGTAGGCTATATAGACGCTATTTACACTCTTAATAAATCATATTTTAGTGTTGTTTTAAGTGCAAAAATGAAAACAAAATGCTCTAAATAGTGTTTTTATGCTTTGCAGGAAATAATCCACGTTCGGAAGATACTTAGGAGCGCTTTGGAGTCAATCACGGGAATATAAGGCCAAAAAAAAAGAACCCAAGTGAAAAGAAGCAAGAAAAGGGCGAAGGATGGTTGGACTGAAGCCCACCGCGACTGTGGTCGGCCGCGGCTGCAACGCGGTGGACCAAATAACACGAGGCAGAAAGTACGCAAATCACCGCGGTCGCGCCGCGTTCTGCCACGGCCGCGGTCGAGTCCTGAAACGCCCAGAAAATTCAAGGACCTAAGTGTAAAAACGGGAGAAATTGGCCTAGCCCTATTTAAAACCCTATAAACTCGTCCAAGAGGTGTCAAGCTTGTTTTTAGACTGACTTTGGAGGTAAGAATAAGTGTGAGAAGACCAGGCTACAATTAGAGTTTTTCTATTCTCCATCTTTTGTCATTATTTTGGGAATTATGAATTATTTTATGCTTTCTTTGTGTTTTAGCATGAGCAGCTAAACAATCCGTCTAGGGTTAATGGAACCAATTGTTAGATGAATTTTTGACTCAATATTGTTATAATTGATTTGGGTTTAATCTAAGATTGTTCAACTATGCTTTGTATGGTGATTAATTGAATGGGCCCTTGATTAATCGTGTCCAATTGCTTGGTGTTGCTTGAGAAAGAATACCAGGTTAGATTGTTGTTGAACAACACCATTTTTGGGTAATTGAAGAGATTCATTACTTGAATTTAAAAGTGGGGTTAGAGATAACGAAACTTTGATGGGATAAATTAGAGCTACATAAATTATCAGCTAGAGTAGTTTGAGAGAATACTCTAGTAAATTACTGTAGTTGATTGAGAGATAATTGCAATAACACATAGCTCATAATCCTCATAGAGTAACACGGTGAGAGTATAGCAAAAGAGTCAGAACTAGTCTAGCGATTGAGGAAATCACTGCCCTAGATCTTTCGATCATTGATTTATCTGTAATATTAAATATTTTAGTTTTTAATATCAGTCCCTTTAGTTAATAAATCCAAACAATTATTGATAAATATACTGCACCCGAAAAAGTGTCTGAGCTTACATTAGCATCACCGAGAGTTGTAATAGGTAGGTTAGTTCCCTGAGGATTCGACTCCGAACTTTAAACCGGATTATATTTGCAACGATCGCTTTGTCTTTTATAAGGCACAGTTGGGCGTGATCACTACTGAATTACTACTTGGTATGACCAGTTTGAATCTGGTTGATTCATTTACTAATTTTGATAAGGACGGAATAATGAAGTTGGCAGAGCATTATCCAAGTGAATTTGGTGATAACAAGCTTCGAGAACTCGGTTTCCAACTTGATAGTTTCATTGTCTACGCTCAAAGTGTGATAACAGATTTCTTAACCTAAAGGGAATTAAGGATTTTGCTAAAGTGATGATAGAGACAAAATTGTATCTTACTTGGCCACTTATTTATTTGCTTGTGAAGTAGACTTTGTTTATACCTGTTGCTACCACAAGCATGGAAAGAGCATTCTCATCAATGAAGTACATAAAAAATTATCTACATAATAGGATGGATAATGATTTTCTAAATGATTGTTTAGTTTGTTATATAGAGCGTAAGATATTTAAAACCGTAAGTAATGATGCTATTATCGACCGTTTTCAAAGTAAGAAAACTTGTCGGGGACAATTATAAAGTGAATGATGTTTTGTGTGAATATGAAATTAATATAGTTTGCTCGTCAACTTGTTATAATCATAAATTTTATATTATTGAACCAAACATTTATCTTAAAGATAATGGCGCACTCATGTTTTTAAAATCTTGAATACGCCTTTGTCAATAGTGTTCTCATTAACAGTATATCCAATGACAATATATCTATTAAATTACAAAGGAAACTTATAAAGTTATAATAACTTTTTTTGTTCTATATATTTTGTATTATATTATCTAATATTTAGTATTATAACATTGTTAATATAAAATTGTATTAGTGCATTATTTTGTTTAATATTTTTGTCTACTACTCACTCTATAATATAATATAGAAGATATATATTTTGTTACTCTTAAAAAATTAATTTTAAATTTTATTCTATTGTGTTAATTTGCAATTGTGTAAATTTATCAATAATATTTAATTACTTTATTTTATTTGTAAAAAATTAATTCAATACGTATCCATATTAAGCCACGTCTCAGCCTAATAATAAGCCACTTGGCATTGGTCAAGACAATGCTCCAAGAATTAGTTATTAGGAAGCTATTTGGAAAATAAAAAAATAAAAAAATCTCCTACATTTTAATGAAAGAAAAAACAAAAATTAATAATATCTCCCAACATTTTGGTAACTTATATATATGCAATAACTAATGTTTTCCCTAGATTTTTAATGCAATAAAAATTGAAAATTAACTATATCTCGTAAGACATTTTCTTTAAAAAAATATTGTATTACTTATTTGATGAAATCTTATAGCTTTCACTTGGATCTTAGGTTATAAACTAGACTAGTTGCTCGAGACTAATGTTTTGGGTATTCAACGCAAGCCCCTTGAAGGATATTTTCTATGCGGAGCCTCATCACATGCTCTAATTGCATGGCGTTACCATTTCAGTGTGATTTCTGGGGTTACAAGCTAGAGTTCTCTGGTAAGAACTAACCATTTTCAATTAAAATCAACTGTTCGAGTAGCGTCACATAAAATATTCAATATGAACACTGTGAAAGCCTAGATAAACCATAAATAATTTAAGCTGCTAAAGCATCAGAAGAAAAACCAACAATTCTAACTTCGAGGAATTCACCAACACAAAACCACGATAACAGAGTTCAGATCATACATTTCCCCCATTACTGTTTCCTCCCCTAAGACGAGGAATACCCATTCTGCTTTTGGTACATTATGCGAGCTCACTAAACAGGTCATAGTAAAATGAGACCGCAACAATGATAACTAATAATCAATTCAATTATGGATTTGGACCTGTTAAACTCATTATCAGGAAAAAGACATAGTGCTCAAATAAACAGTAACAAAAAAAAAAAGGAAAAATGGAGTACAGCATTATTGTCCAGTCAAGAGTCCATCTCATTATACAATCGAAAGAGTAATTTGGTTCACTGATATTATACAAAAGTCACCACCCCAGATTCTTCAATGTACTACTCTTCAGCAGCACGCTTCGACAAACATTATGAGAAGGGAATATGAATTGTTTGTGTACTTGAACAATATGGATACAGAGAATCCAGAAGAAGAAATGCAGGTGCACTGGCAGTGTCTCTGTGCGTTGTTAGCGTTTCACCCAAATTCAGACATGTAGATGCAAGCAGACAAGAAGAAACAGTTTAGCTCGATTCCCTGCCCATATGAAAAGTGCATTCAACTTGAAAGCATTTACTTAAAGTAACTACTAAACGCGATACTAATCCATACCTTTCTTCCTGATTTCTTGCACAAATCAGAGTTCTTTATTCAAGTACCATAAATAGCACTGGCCTCTATCCCCACTGTATCCAGTGAGCACTATTTCTACGTCAAAGTTGGCACCCCGGTCAGTCGCTGTCCCAAGTTTCATCCAAGTCCTTTGAGCTTTTCACCTTTGTCTTGCTCTCAGAAGTACCCTCCTTTTTCTTCATTTGCTCTTGACTACTTGTCCTAAAGCTATTAGTTACCCCTCTTGATGCCCTCAAACCAGGTGCGTCCTCTGCACTTGATCCCAGTGTTGCTACCTTATCATAATCCTCCCCCTCGTCACTACTACTTCTATACTCACTTGGTAGCATTGAGCGCTGCTCTCCCTCATCATCTGAATTCCACATGGCTTCCTCAAAGTCACTTAACATGTCTGAACCAGAATCTTCTGTACCCATCTTTCCCTTTAAATAAGGATCAAAATTTCTGCTTGAACCTCCCTCACTTATAGGTCTATTGCTCTTACCTTTCTGCCATTTCTCCGTTTTATATTTAGGATGCCTGTCAGGAGCCTTGTACATGCCGGAATCAGCGTAATTGCTTCTACCACGTCGGTCATCATTGTTGTCCAATTCATTGTCATCTTCAGATACATCATCATGTCCATCATCATCAGCTATCTTCCTTCCGTATGACTTATTCCAGCCACTTGTCCTCCCTCCTGACTCATCATCTGATTCATCACTTCCCATCATTCCAGATCTTCTGAACCGACTACCTATATCTTCTTTGTTCCAATATCTAATCTTCCCTACTTCGTCTTTCTCTGCTTCTTCCTCAGCTGCCCATTCGTCATCAGCTGCCTGTTCTATCTGAGCAATAAAATGGTCAAGTTCTTCCTGGTCACTGTCTTCAGCTGTTGAATGTGTTTGGTCTATACTACTGCTGAGACCCAACTTAGTACCAATATCCTCCTGAAAGACATACGGGCTTCCTTCTTTCTTATCAATGGCATTGAAGAATGTGGATGCTACTCGCTGGATGCTGGCCCTGGCTGCTGGATCATCAGGATTTATCCCCTTCCGCCGGAGCTCTTGTTCTATTTTCTTTATGTTTAATTTCTGTGATTCTAGTGCTTGTTCGAATCGGGCTTTAAATAATGCCTACATGGAAGAGATAACTCTGTCAAACAGTAGATGTGTACTCATTCACAGAACATGTTCAAGTTTCCAGCGTTGTTAAGCAAGTTACAGAAAAGCTAGTTCATTACATACAATAGGAATTAAAAGAGTCCAGAATCTTAGTCCCTATGTTCAACACAAATTCCAAAATATCGATGGCTCAACAAATTTTCAACAGATGAGACATGCCGTATACCCATTGTAACTTGAAGAATGGGCTCACATTCAAAAGAATAGAACTTCAGTTGAATTGAATAAAACAAAATGACCAAGAGTACATGTCAAAAACTCATAGCACCCAGGGAGTTTTACATCACATAGGTGTATGAAACACAGTCAGAAGCTAGGTTCCCTCAAGCAAATACAAAATTAAGGGGTTAACAGAAACATATAACAATTCATCAACTTGTAAAGTTACTACTAGGATTTACATAAGCAGTGGATTACTCAAAAGAGATTTGTAGCTCACCTTCCTTTTTGTAAGTGTGTTGATAGGTATTAAATTCTTAGGCTGGCGGTAGTTTCTGCCGCGAAACATAATAATGGTTTTTACATTGTGTATGTTAAGCACAATACCACCACTTAGTCGAGCCAGCATTGAGGCCATCTCTTTAATTTTTTCCTTAGGGAAGTTATCACAACAAACTTGTACAGTCTCATGGAACTTCCAGTGGAGATGCATATTTTGGACAACTCCACCGAAGACTCCACGAACACCAACAGGAACATAATTTTTATTCCTGAAACCAATCTTCTTATACGCTTGCAGTTGCTCAGGAGTCAGAAGCTCAGGATCATGCCGTGGAGATGGCAACTCAGGTAGCTCATATTTCTTCAGCTTCTGAAGTAGCAAAGCAACTTTTTTCTTTGCTCTTCGGAGATTATATATTAACCGTTCTTCATCAGTCATCAGCTTCAATTTCAACTTCTTTGACCTCCGTATCTCCCTTAGGGTTTTGCTTGACTCATTCTGCATTCTCATTGCTACTCTGCTCCTCATGCTCTTCCCCGACATCCACCGCACTCCACCACTGCAATTCCACACATTACTCGTTGCAGGAACTTCCACATTTTTTACCGTCGTATTTTCACCGCTTGAAATCATATTCACCATATCGTATCTCCGCAGAATCGCATTCCTATAGTAAAAAAAAAAAAAAAAATCTCTTTGATAATTAAAATTAAATTCAACAAACAAAATTAGAAAAAGAAGAGAGAGTAAATATACAGCAAGGAGCGCCGTTGGATGTATCTGGAAACGAACATGACGGCGATGATGTAGAAATGGGTCACAGAGATTTTAGTTTCATTATACCGTCTTTTTTGTAGTGATTGTTCGTGGGGAAAGGGAGTCGGTGGAGTGGATGAGCAAAGGGGACGACGATGGGATTAATTTGGGGGAAGGAGCAGAATAGTTAGTCCTTTAACCTAAGTTGAGGCTTTCCCCTCAGTTTATATGGTTAGATAGACCAAACCTGTCCACTTTTACAATGTTTAGTAATATAAATATTGTTATGTACTTATTTTTTCTTTACACTAATTAAAATGTATTTTGTATTACTTATCCTATCCTTTTTTAATTTTTCTAAGTGTTTTGCTCCATGCATTTTTTTTATTTATTAATTTTTCCAAATATTTTTATTTATTGTAGTATTTTAAAATTAAAATTTTTCTGGAACTTTGCTAAGTATTTTATTTTTATTTTTTTTTAAATTAAGATTTTTCTTGTGATGACACTTCATTCTGTCTTTGTTTTGCCTCTTCTATTATAACTAGTTAAAGCCCGGGCAATATTATTTTATTATACATTGTGATATCTTACAATTTTAATTGTACTATTCCATGTATTTTCACTTGTAAGGATATTTTACTAATTCTTTTAATTATTTGTCATTAGTTATGAGTACTAAAGTGAGATATAAAACGCAGTGTCATTTTATAATAATAACTAAAACATTTCATATTTGCATCGCCAATTAGCTCTGATCCAAGGAAAATTAACATATTGGATTAAAACAGCACAAAGATACTCTTAACATGATGTGATATCGTTCAATTTCGTCTAAGGTTGCATGGCTTTTCCTAAAAAGTCTCACATCATTAAGAGTATTCAATTTCTTATTAGTAAATTTTTTTTTCCTCTCTACTTTCTATGTCGGACTTTGTCTAGAGCACACCCAACAATCTCCCTCTTGAACTAAGTTCGTATGGCCCATCACCGTTCATGAGCTAATTTGGAGATTGTTGTGTGCCATCCACATGATACCAGTAATTACATACACCGAAGCTCACAGGGTATGTATGCATCTTCAAAGTTACGGTAGAGTTCATAAACCGAACCATAGACGGGCAGATGCACTAAGTTGGATCCCGACAACATACTGCACTATCTCCATAGTCGTCCCGTCAAATCATTCGCTCTAATACCAATTGTTGAACTAAAACGAGCCAAAGATACATGTGTGAATATTATCTGCTTTGGGATAAGCCCGCATAATTTTTTCCAAAATATGTCATCTATATGGTATGTTAAACAACGACACAGTAGTTTGTGGCGAAGCTTATGAAATGATTAACACATATTTATAACTTAGAAATTTGGAAGCTATATAAACTCGATTTAAATACTTTCTAATTTTTCCACTGTGGTTTAGTTTATGGCTCTTGGCGAAGCTTATGAAATGGTTACTATAATCTTGTTCTTGCTTCACTTGTGATAACTGTATAAATTAGTTTTTCTTGGGTTGAAACTCGAAATGCTATAGGAGGATAAATGATAGATGTAGGTGGTTTGAGGGGTGATTAGTGGTAAACAAATTTGGCCTAATGTGGGTCCCGTAGCTTCCACATGTTCAACTCATACGCAGCCCTATAAGTAATAACTTAATAGTGATTTATCAAAGAGTTAAATTTGTAGTGGACGTGGGTTCTTAGACGTGTAACCTTACATTATTCATTTTTCCAAGTGTTTAAAAGCCCCCAACTTGATTATATTTACCAAAAGACTATGAGGATTCTAATAGAATAAACTGAAATATTATAGTTTCTTTGTCAATTCACATTGACCGGAAGCTCTAGCAAAGTAAAGTAATATAGGTATAGTTGAGTAACAGGTATCTCCTTTAAGGTTACACGTGTTGATCTAAAACTGACAAGACACTTAACCAAGGAGTGTTATTTTCACTATGAGATAATACATAATTACCCCATTGGAATTGTACCAAAGTCTCAATTACACCCCTTAAACATACGGGTGTCCTATGACCCCCCATGTATAAACTTTTAGTGAATTGAAATATACCTTCCATAGAAAATGAGCTCACTCTCTAGGAGGGACGTGGGAGGCAAAAAAATATAAGTTTCTTAATTGGATATAATTAATTATGATTTTTCCTTCCCTTTTTTTTTTATTTTCATACAGTCAAAATACACATAGAAAATCAAAACTCAATGTCATATCTTAACCATAAAACAACACAATAGCTAATCAATTATTTGGGTGTTTTAATTCTTGAATATTCTTGAAGGTTAGTATTTTTCGAGATGGAACAGATAGAAACGAGGAGAAGAAGGAGGTTGACGACGGAAGTGTCGGCGATGGCCGAAGAGAAAAGACGACGACGGTTGAGATTAGCAGTGAGAATTATGTACCCTTAATGAGTACTTTAAAATTCTCGTGATGATTTTGATGCCAAAAACGAAGAAGACGACGACCCAGAAAAGTTCCGATTAGGAGTTCGGCGGAGAAAATGGAGATCGAACCTTTGTTGAACAAAATGACAGCTTATCTTTTGTGGCGTCTTAGCAAAATACTGATAAGTGCTGAATTTGATTTTTCGGAGGACATAAGTGGTGGTGATAGTGGCTATGGCGGAGCCAGTTGTGTTGGAGAAGAAGAAAACAAAAGAGAAAAGAAAAAATAAAGGAAAAACAATAAAATGAAAATTATAAATAACAAAGAAAAATAAGTATAAGAGAAGAAATTACGTGACAAAACGTGATTGGTACGTGTTGTCCATTAATTTTTTTGAAACGGTACTAGTCACATAAGGAGAACCTTATTTCACTTCAAGCAAATATAGGGGGATCATAGGACACGACGGGGTAATTATTTATTATCCCTTTCACTATTGCAAAAAAGAAATAAGAAATAAGTATATGACAAGATGGAGATAACATGATAAGCAACAGTAAATAATATAGACCATCGTCTTACACTTTCACTAGGAAAAAGAAAGTTGAACATAATAGCAACTGTAGTTATTTGCGGACAAAAAGTTCAACATCAAATCACCTGTCAAAAACTTCAAGCCTCTCCATTTCGTCCAGAAAATATCTTAGTCAAGAAATGCTTGAGCTCATAATAAATAAAAACTCCGATACACATTAGGTAAAAGACACAAAAAAAAGGTAAACAGCAAATTGAATTTCTTGAACCAAAATGCCGAGGATGCAAGACTACGGTATAAGCCACTTCACAACTCATAAGTGACTAAACCCATTCACCGCCTAGAAGCCGGCCAACTGGTCCTCGAACCACTACCAAATGACGGCTTTCGTTCATCACGCCATGATGGTCGATCATCTGGCTTACTTCCACCGCCCCACTTGTCAGTTTCAGGAGGTGGAGCCTGGCCTGCACCATCCACTTTCGCTCGTAAGTGCCTAGGAACATATTTCCCAGGGCCAGGAGTAGGTGCAGTAGCTGCTGCAGCAGGAATTGGAGCAGCTCCACCAAGTTCTGCGGGACGCCCGAAGGTTGGAGGCTCAGGCTTTGGCAGCACAGCAGTGGACTTACGCAAGATCTCTTCTCTCTCCCGTTTTTCTTTCTCTTCAAGTTCTAGCATTCGTCGCCTCTGCTTTTCTGCAATCTCATCTAACTTGGCTTGCCGCTCACCTTCCTCTTTCTTCCGTCTCTCTGCCTCTGCAAAATTTTCAGAAAGTTGCCATAGGATGCTAAATTAATTTTGAGTAGCTATTGAACCTCAACTGCAGCAAGGGGTAAAAAAAAAAGAGGAGCAAGAGGGGGGAAAAAGAACTTAAAAAGGACAGTTTTTAAGTTCTGAATGGTCGAGTACATGCTATAGTGATAAGAGTGTAGCAGAGTATCCAAATTCCAAAACCCAAAAAAATACATGTCGGACAAACAGAAGCATGAACTCTTTGGTTGGACACACCTCGATAAATGCCCACCCGGCCCCCTTAACCCTAAAAGATTTGAATGCACATGACGTGGGTGGGGAATTAACCAGCAAAGTACCTTCATGTTTGCGGGCGTCCTCCTCTTCCTGCAACCTCTTTTGTCGCTCCTCCTCAGATCGCAAGAAGAATATCATTTTCCTCCTAGCTTCCCTCTCCTGCTTCCTTGATTGAATTATCTGGCTGATCCTTTCCTGTCTCTCCCGTTTCATTCTAGTGAATTCAGCTTCTCGGCTACTGACAACTTTTTCTTGCAAAATTCTCTGCATGATTAGGAATATATATCAGCTAATCTATTCATTAGCATGAAATCAATGCAGCCTATGTCAACCACCTACTTTGTCAGAGACCAAGACCAGTCCTCAGCAAGCCGATGGCTGCTCAGATTTCAACTAGTTCCACAGAAAATTAAGCATATATCGGAGACAATTTCGTCATCGCTGTCTACTGTGATATGCCAGTGTGTTCATAATAGGGTGAACTGCTGCAAAGGATTTGAACTTCCCTTCTTTTTATTTTCAAACAAGGCCATTATACAAGAGACTAGACAGACGGCAGAATAAAAGAAAAAACAACTCTTTCTATTACCACTAGCTTCAAAGCTCAAAGATTAAAGTAGCCTGCACTAAGTTCAGAAGTTTCCAACTTTGGTACTATATCAGTTCCATTTAGACCCAATAAACTATCAATAGCACTGACCTAACTTTACAACGAATAGTTCAGTTGTATCATCAAAAGCTTATATCTAGCAGTTCAGCGAATTCATAGAAGTCGGATAAACTGACCTTGTTCTCCAACATGCGTCCCAGCCTCCTTTTCTCTTCCAAGTCTCCAGCATGTCGTTGTCTGCTCAGCTCAATCTCTTGCTGAGAACGTATTAAAACGCAAGGTCAATTCATCAGCAATATTTCAACGAAAGAGGTAGAAGGTTAAAAGATAACGTATCACTTTCTTAAGAGAAATGCGAAAGAAATTTTTTTCATGAACACTTGGCTGCCAAAAGCTAGTTATCCCTGTGGTAGGGCAAAAAGCATAATGTGTCTTTAATGCAAACCTGCTGCTCGCGTTCATGAAGAGCTGCCTCTTCAGCTAAACGTTGTTTAAATGCAGATTCAATAAGAGGTGCAGCTTCTTCTCTCTTAGCTCTCTCCAGATGATCCATAGTTTTAGCAAATTTGAGCAACTTCTTTTCCATTTCTTGCCTCTCTCTCAGTTGCTCATTCAGCGCCAATTCCATGATCACCTGTTTGGTCATCTTTTCCTGAAATCAAATTAATGCCGGGTAAGATTTACAATTGAAAGTTTTTGGGAATAGAAGTACAAGTTATGTACTTACTCCCTCTAGGACTGGCTTCTTCTTCCTCTTGCTGCGCTTTTCAGCTTCGTGCAGCAAAGCTTGGGCCTCTTCAAGTTCTCGGTCCTCTATCTCCTTCAAAATTCGTTGGTTCCTTCTTTGCTCATACTCGGCAGCAATGCGCTTTTGCTCAGCCTCTTCAGTCATCTTCTGTAGCTCTCGCCTCTTTGTTTCCTCCACTCGTTCCTTAAAAGAAATGGTCGCAAAAGTTCATACGCGATAACAACAATAACAAGCAATTCACAACACCGCCAAGAATTCCATACCATTTCTAAGAGTAAACGCTCTTGCTCCTCTTTGCGTTTCTCAATAATGGACTTCCGGGCAAGAAGTCTCTTGTGCTCCTTCTCCACTATCTCCGCTAAATTAGACAGTGCTTCCCCAAGCTTGGCAGCCTTCTTTGCTGGGGGATAAATCATTGTCCTTGCCTTGCTAAGGGATTCAGCCAAAAGAGACAGATGATCCCGGAGTCCTTCCGCCTCAATACTCTGGAAACAAAATTATAAGCAAATGATGTATGATAAACTAGCCTAAACGAATGGGGGGGAATCAAAACCCTGTAGTTCAAAGTGTCTCAAAGAAACAGTTATAAATTCTCCTGCATCAGTTCATCAACATATATACCAAAGAGGTACCTCAATACTCTGGAAACAAAATTATGAGCAAATGATGTATGATAACCTAGCTACACGGATTAAGGGGGAAAATCAAAACCATGTAGCTCAAAGTGTCTCAAAGAAACAGCAACAAATTCTTCTGCATCAGTTCATCAGCATATATACCACAGAGGTACAGGCTGAACTTACAAATCCATAAGAGTAAGACTTTGAAACAATCCCCATGGACCAAATCCCACAACATAGAATCTGCTGAAAACAGCAACCCAGTAAAACTCATATATCTCAGAAACTAAGAACTGCACTTCAGAGTTTACAAGCTCCTAGTTCTAGTGACTGAACTACAAACTTATTATGCTAACCACACACCCTTAGAGAGCCCGCTATTTTGCACAGAACATTAAAATCAAATACAAGAAATGTTGACCCTGCTTTAAATCTACTTTCTCTTCAGGAAATACAAGTGTCTTTCTGTCATGCCTGGCAAAATTATGATAATAAAAATATCTCCATAGAAGAATTAGATAACAGAAGACACACAAGGTTCTGTAGATGCCATAAGCGAGCTATTCCCGTGCTTTTACTTACAATGAGGGAAAGAACAATGTGGTCTGCAGAGATAATTGATAATGCTGATAAAATCTCTCAGAACCAACTGACGAAGACACAGGAAAGGACCTCTAGGGGCGCCCAACCGACACACAAACAAAAACTGAAGGATAGACAAGAGTTTTAATTCCAAGTGACACATTATACCTGTTTACCAAAGAAGACAGCGCCCTTCATGTGATCAACTTTGATAGCTAGAAAATTACGTCTAACCGCATCAACTGATATCTTCTCAATAGCAGTGAAGTCAAAGAATGGGATCATCTTAGATATGTTACCAATCTGAATTGTCTGATACACCTGAGAGACCTGCAACAAGAAAAGGAACAAATAGCAGCATTCTCAGTTAAAATGAAGACAGAATTGAAAGTTGGACTTCCACCTTAAATAATGTGCATGCGCGCTCTTTATCAAAAGGTAAAAAAACAGAGTGCATACCTGCTGGAGCAACCTCAGAGTAGCAAGTTTTTCCAAGGCAGGAACATACTGAGACAGTTGTACTTCAGGAACTGAGGAAACTGAAGACAGCTTACCGCCAAGCTTTGATATTTTACTCAATACGGGCTGCACCTTCAGTGCCAGATCCAAAGGAAGAAACTCATTTTCTAACAGATGATAAAGATCTTTCACTTCTTGGGTGACACAGGACATCACACCTTTGGACACCTACAGAAGGAGAAACAATTAAGATAAACCAATGAAACCGACAAACAATTAAAAAATCAAGAGACTGAACGATTTCAAAAACAGTATGACATATGCTCATCTTTGCCTCGAAAATTTAATGGGTTCATTGAATGCAAAGAGATAAGGAATTTAAACTATAAAAATGGAAAAAATTGAAGGACTATATGCTAAATTAAACAAGACATATTTATAATTACTCACCAACTCTGAAAGAAGTGATGATCGGGAGAGCTGAAAAGGAGAAAAAACAAGGGAACAGAAGCTTTTCAGCCAAAGCAAGAGATTAATAGTAAGGAAATAATTAAAATAATCAAAACTGAAATTACCGCTACTCTGTTTTCGGCTTTGGGTTCAACTTCAAAACCTATGAGATTGGCCACCCTCAAACTCCTCTCCTTCTCATTTTCAAGCTCAAGATGAGATGCACCATACGACTGATCATAAGGAGGCACTGAAAGTGCAGCTAGGACAACGGACGATGCTATTAACTGCAAATCCTTCTGGCTTAAATTTTTATTAAAACTCTTCTGAAGAGAGAAAAGCTTGAGCCATGCATAAGCATGATAAAGATGATTTGATGACATCCAAAATATCTCAGTAAGCTTCCCATAGTAAACAACCATCAATGACGCCTTGGGGGTTTTCTTAACCAAGCACATCAATCCATATATGTCTTCAATGGAACGGAAAGCTTCCTGTTTCAAAGAAAACAAAAACATATGAAGTTCACTCCCACATAGGACAAAAGATATGCTTATAATCTATCAGAAAAAGCAATAACCTGCCAAAGACCCAGTTCGGTAGCAACTTTCAGTTGTTCAAATCTAGTGTCTAGATACAATTGCAGGCTCTCTGGAGCAGACAGATCAGGTCGGTCCCTCTGATCTCTATACTTGTTGAGATTTGCCAAATGATTCCGGATGATTTCACAAAGACGGCGAAATTCTGTTGTACGTTTGTACTGCTTACAGAACTGAAAGGCTCGGTGTGCTGTCATCTGAGCAAAATAGGTTTGAAGCTTAATTTAACCTCATTTCTTTCAGTGAAAAAATATATGCTCAACTAAATATGGAAAGAGTACAGAACTTCCTCTCAGCCACGCAGAAAGCTTAAATGGCATACAGGACAAATCAGGTTCTAACACACACAAGAAAATTGCACCCGGATGATATATATAAACTTTTATCAAAAAGAATAGACTCATATTCTGACAAAATTGATATATGTATAACAAAGAACACGGACAGATGCCTAGCAAACAGAGAAAGACGTCCATGAAGATTGTGAATAAGAAGTGAAAAGGGATTGATTTACTAAGCAGAAATCAGAAGCACAACCACTTCCCACTTCCCAGGAAAGCGAATTGAAAAGGAAAAAAGGACAAATCTGCTTACTCAATTACAGTCTAAACAAGCATGAAAGCCATGATACTAAAATTCCTCACCTCAGAACATAAATGCAGTCTAATTATTCAAAAACCTAACGAAAGAAAGGGCAATGGAAACTTACAGCATACAGAGCCTCCAATCTTGAGTTGTTACGCAAGATCTCCAGAACAGTTCTATATGTCTCCCACAAAAACTTAAACCAGGGAGTGACAAGCTCGCGATCAGATCTATCTTTTCCTTTCTCCCCACTAACATAACTCAACATAAGATCTTCAGGCCTTTTATCAGCTTCCAAGTCCTCCACATCTAGAGCTTCCTCCAGCGCCTGTGCTTGATTGCGAGCCAGTTCAGCTCGCTCAGTAGCTAAATGCATGAAATGCTTTATCACCTCCTCTAAGGAGTTAATGTTCACTTGTTGACAGACTATACGATATTGAATTAGGCCATCCTTGGCAAACCTCCCCCTTCTCATGTCAACACATAGCTCTACATACTTGAACATTATCCTTTCAAGAGTTTTTTGCCATGCTCTATACCTCCTTGAAGTAATAAGATCATGAAGTGCTTGCAGCGCTTCTTGCTTTTGTCCAACAGTAATCAACTCTGCATCAAAACATCAAATTAGTAGACATACCAACATTCTCAATTTTACTATTAAAACATCTGGAATTTACAAAACTTCACCCTCCCATAATATTAAAAATCATCTAGACCACCCTCACCCTGTGACCATATAACCCCTCCTAAATTGCAGATATCACTTGAGATATAAGTCTGCACGTGTACAGAGTACATAATACCAGGGCACATCTCAAAGTAAAGCTTTGAGAAGTTTACTGTAAAAGTAATTTGCTAAATCAGATCCAGATAGTAACTCCACTAACCTTCAGCACGCTTCAAAGCATTCTCAGGTTTGGCAAAAGTCGCCATTTCAAGGATCTTTCACCTGCAAAGGAATAGTTGGATGAGTCAAGTGGCAAAGAAGTTCATCAACAGGCAAGAACAAAAATGTTAAATCTAAACACTCGTAGTAAGACTTCAAGAAGTTTCTACACGAGAATCAAATCATTAGCTCGAAAAGGCAAGAACTTTAGCCACTTTGCCCCCCGCCCCACATACAAAAAAAAAAAAAAAAAAAGGGAAAAAAATAGCAGACCAGAATAATGATTTATTTATCATCCTTTCTCTATAACCGAGAAATCTCCAAGGTCCAGTGCCCCACGGTTCGAAACTAGGTGGATAATGGGCTCACCCTCTACCCTTCTCCGGTTAAATACCACCTATGAGTGCGCCTGACCCACAAAACACAAGCTACGCTCTCACCACTAGACAACCAAAGCCCCGGGGCAGTTTCTATATCATCTTTTCTCCTGGGAACAAATCCAAAATAACCATCAATCAATTAAATTAACTCTGCTCTAATTAGGCCTATTTCTCCTCTTTTTTTCCTCATTCACGCCCATCCTTTCCAATCTAAAAGTTAACACGTAAATAGCAATATTACGCAGAAAAAGAACAAATAAGAAAACAAAATTACAAATCACAGCATGTAAGCAACAGCATAGACTCTATTCCTTGTAATTTCAGACTTCGCAATAACAAAAAAAGGAACAAATGTACAATGTACTCTCAGCTAAATGCATCAAGGTTAAAAATTTCTTTATTTTTATAAGAACATCAAGATAAACAAAATTATAAATCGGATACAAATCCAAATAAGCATATACATGTACGCATCTACTCATATCGGATTAAAACTGTACTAAAAATTCCACAAATCTAACCAAAGCAATTGTTTCATATACATACAAATTTAAAAAGCTCCCAAATTTAACAAAAAATACCAGTAGATTTCGATGCTTTGTGGGTGCCGCAATGTCTCTCTTTTTGTTTGCCCTAAAAACCTGAAATGAGAAAGAGCTAAGTGAAGCAAATATGATGTGTTCCAGGGTTCACCGGAACTGGTCCTTTCTTTTTATTAAAACACTATTTGCACCCCCAAACTTTTTGGAAAATGTTATTTTGACCTGTATTTGTAGAATTCTTTCTTTTCTTTATTTAACCGTGTCAGGACTTAAATTAGAAACATCATACTAGTACTAGTAGGAAATACCATGTAACAATAAAAAAGGATAGTCTAACTCATTATATTTGAGTAAACTAACTCTTAGTCTTATATAACATTTGCAATCATGAGTACCATTTGTCGATAATTGATAAAAACTTGAAATTATATTTAATAATTAGTATTTACGCATTATTATTGATGTAGCCTGGTTTAATAATACGCCATAAACTAATTAATAAAAGATAAACAAATAATTTTTTTTAAGAAAATTGAAATACGAAAGTTAGAAAGTCTAAAGTAACAATTGATATGTAAAATCAATCATCCCAAGAAAACGTCGAGAGAGAATCAATGATATAAGGATTTAAGAAGAAATAATTACCTTCAAGAACAAACTTGAAAATAATATCGAATTCCAATTTCATAATAATATTTATCAACTCACAATATGTGAAAATTATCTAAAAATAAGTTTATCAAGTATTTATAGTTACTACACAAAGCTAAGAAAAGAGAATCCTATTCTAATTGAGAAAGGTAAATAATAAAAATAATGTGAAGAAATCAATCTCCTATTCAACAAAAATAAAACCTACCGAGAAAAAGAAATAAGAAGTTCCTTCTACAAGAAAAATACTAAACCAACAATACAAAAGGTATGTTATAAAATAACGATTGTAAAGTAAATAAATCGAAGACAAGTATAGAGAGAGATTGATATATTATTCAACTTCAAACTGATATACATAATGAACTAAAAACTCTTCTTTTTATAGAAGGAAGCAGCTGCGAGGCTTTTCTTCAGCTGCTTGTAAGTTGTCTGCATGAGCTGCTTGCAACCTGCCTGTTTAATAAGAAGTTGTTGCAAATCATTTCATTGAGTTGCTTACAACATACCTGCATCAACAGCTTGTAAGTTGCTACTGCAAGCTGCTGTGTAAGTTGCTTGTAAGTTGCTACCATACTAGACATAGATAATCTTCTACCCGGGTAATCTTTATCCATAACGGAGTACCGAAATGATAAGTTTCTTCAGGAAGCTTATTTCCAATAGAGTACCAAATAGATAAACATATTTACGGCGGAGTCCCATATGGATAAGCTTCTCCAGAAAGCTTATGAACATCCATAATATAATATATATTTATAACACTCCCCATTGGATGTTCATTAAAGATAATGTGTCTCGTCAAAACCTTACTAGGAAAAACCCAGTGGAAAAAAACCTAGTGAAGAAAAAAAAGTACACATATTTAGTAATACACATTTCCAGCTGCCTCATTAAAAACCTTACAAGAAAAACCTCATGGGGAAAAAATTAGTAAGGAAAAAAGAGTACAGCGGGTATTTCACTCCCCCTGATAAAAATCTTGTTTCAAATATTCGAGTCTCCACATTCCAATATTGCATACCATCTTCTCAAAAGTTGAAGTTGGCAAAGATTTAGTGAACAAATTTGTCGGATTGTCACTTGAACGTATTTGTTGCACATCAATGTAACGATCCGACCGGTCGTTTTGCGTTATCGGACCCTATTCCCCTAAATGAAACTTCTCATAGCGTATTATTGTGATTTATGACTTGCAGGGACGGGTGGTTCGGGATTCGAAAATGTTTAGAGTGATATAGGAACGCTTGGTTGCTTAAGGTTGGCATTTAAGGCCAAGTTTGACTTTGGTCAACATCTTGAGTAAACGACATCGGAATCGAGTTTCGACGGTTCCGGTAGATTTGTATGATGATTTCGGACTTGGGCGTATGTTCGGAATGGGTTTTGGATGACCCGGGAGCGTTTCGGCGCCTAATAGCGAAATAAGAGTTTCCTTAAGTTCATATTGTGGTTTGGGACGTGTTTTGTATTATCAAGATCCAAAAGGAAATTCCGATACCGAGAATAGTTCCGTTATGTCATCCATAACTTGCTCGCAAAATTTGGGGTCATTCTGAGTAGTATAGGTTGGTTCGGCGCATTGTTAGCGAATTCTAGAAACTTAAGGTTCTTAAGTTAGATTATAGGGGTTTTGAGGTGTGATTTTGAGTTATAGCGTTGTTTTGGGTGTTCAAAAGGCTCGAGCGAGTTCGCATTATGATTTGGGACTTGTTGGTATATTTGGACAGGGGCTCGGGTGGGCCCAGTTGCCTCTCGGGCACCAAACGAGGTCAAAAACCAGCTGAAGCAATTACTGGTGCACCTGTTCTAGTGTGGCCGCAGGTGCGGTTTCCCAGTCGCAGATGCGACCCCCATACGGGTTGCCCTCTTCTCGCAGGTGCGGGCCCTTCCCCGCAGGTGCGGAGCCACTGGTGCGGACTCCGTTCCGCAGGTACGAGCCCAGGCCCCTTGTCCCATTTTCGCAGGTGCGGTTCTTGAGCCGCAGGTGCGAAACCACGGGTGGGGAGTGTGTTTTAAAAAGGGACTTAAGCCATTTTTGGTCATTCTTCTTCTTCCTTGGGGTGATTTTTGAGCATACAAGAGAGATAAAACGACCCAGTCTTTTTGAGGTAAGTAATTCCTATCATAAACTTAGTCTAATACTTGGATTATTAGGTAGATTAACTCATTAATTAGTGGAAATTCAAGGGTTAGAGTAAAAACCTGGGTTTTATAAATAAATTGGAGAATTACCAAGGAATTTGCCATGAAACCACACAAAAATGATATATTAATGATCCTTAGGCTATGGGTAATTGATTCCTTCGAAAATTTTCGGAATCCGAGCATGTGGGCCCGGGGGTGTATTTTAGGATTTTTCAAAGTAAGGTGAAATAACTAAATAAATAGGAGAATTCCATACTTTTGAGTATAAATTGATATATTTGTATAACATTTTATTAGTTTCGAGTCCTTGGGAGACGAGTTCGGAGTTTCGGGCGAGGATGCCCAGGATTTTGTTGACATGTGCAGGGACAAACTGCACAACATGAGGATACTAGAGTCCCATGGGGTGGATTTCACCACCTTTCAGTTGGAGGGCAGAGCTCGCAGATGGTGGCAGCCTTATATTCTCAGCAGGCCAACAGATTCTCCTCCTATAACTTGGGAGTAGTTCACTCAGATGTTTCTAGATAGATATATCCCACCCTCTAAGAGGGAAGAGCTGCGGTATCAGTTTGAGCAGTTGGAGCAGGGGAAGATGTCAGTGACAAATTATAAGGCTAGATTTTCAGAGTTGTCTCACCATGCACTCATGATACTACCTACTGATGCTGAGAGAGTGCGGAGATTCGTAGCTGGGTTGCATCCAGGCATTAGGGCCAACATGGCCCGAGAGGTGGAGACGGGGACTCCTTATCAGCTGGTAGTAGAGATTGCTCGTAGAATCGAGGGTTATCGGTCGAGGATCAGGGAGCAGGCACAGCAGGATAAGAGATCCCGATATTTCAGGGATTTCAGAAGTGCCCCAGCTAGGGGCAGAGGTCAGTTTGGTGGGGGTCAGCCCAGCAGGCCCCCATACTCAGCACCCCCACCACCACCTCCTCGTGGTGCTCCATCAAGGCCTTACTTCAGTGTTATGCCAGAGGGTTCTCACCGTCCCCCAGTTATCCAGGGTCTTTTTCAGGGAAGCAGGCCATGCCTTCGGGGAGATGTTATGACTGCGGGGATTCCGTCCATTTCAGGAAGACTTGTCCCAAGTTTCGGGGCAAGGCAGTGCAGCAGGGTTATCAGCCTATGAGTCCAGCACCAGCAGTCAGGATACCTAGAGGTGGAGTACAGGTCGGCAGGGGTCGTCCTAGAGGTGGAGGCCAATCAGGGGGAGGTCAGTCAGCTCCTGTTCCCTCTAACGGAGCTCAGTCTTCCAGTGCTCCAGCTAGATTCTATGCTATTCTGGCCAGATCAGATGCAATGTCCTCAGATGTCGTGATTACAGGTATTATTTCAGTATGTGGTAGAGAGGCTTCAGTGTTATTTGATCCAGGATCCACCTATTCATATGTTTCAGCCTTATTTGCTCATTTCTGGATGTTCCTCGTGAGTCCTTGGGTTCTCCTATATATGTGTCCACTCTTGTAGGCGATGATGTGGTGGTAGACCGGGTTTACCGATCCTGTATGGTTACATTCTGCGGGTTCGAGACTCGAGCGGATCTCTTATTGCTTTACATGGTTGATTTTGAGGTTATTTTAGGCATGGATTGACTATCTCCTCACCATGCCGTGCTAGATTGCCATGCCAAGACACTTACTTTAGCCGTGCCCGAGTCGCCTAGGCTGGAGTGGTTAGTTTCCTCAGTTAGTGCAGCCAGCCGGGTTGTTTCGTTCCTGAAGGCTCGACACATGGTCGAGAAGGGTTGTCTGGCGTATCTTGCTTATGTGCGGGACACCGCCGCCGAGTCTCCGACGATTGATTCAGTGCCAGTTGTTCGAGAGTTTGCTGATGTATTTACTTCAGACCTTCTGGGCATGCCTCCGGATCATGATATCAATTTCTGTATTGATGTGGCTCCAGGTACTCAGCCTATATTTATTTCTCCGTACCGTATGACTCCAAAAGAGTTGAAGGAGTTGAAGGAGCAGCTTGAGGAATTGTTGGCTAAGGGGTTTGTCAGACCGAGTGTATCACTGTGGGGTGCTCCTGTTCTATTCATGAAGAAGAATGATGGGTCCATGCAGATGTGTATTAATTACAGCCAGTTGAACAAGGTCACCATTAAGAACAAGTATCCTTTTCCGTGCATCGATGATTTTTTTGACCAGTTGCAGGGTTCTCAGGTGTTTTTTAAGATTGATTTGAGATCGGGATATCATCAATTGAAGATTCGGGCCTCAGATGTTCCGAAGACTGCTTTTCGTACGAGGTATGGCCATTATGAGTTCCTGGTGATGTCCTTTGGCTTGACTAATGCCCCAGCGGCATTTATGGACTTAATGAACAGTGTGTTCAGGCCGTATATTAATTCCTTTTTCATTGTCTTTATTGATGACATTTTGATCTACTCACGTAGCCTGGGGGAGCACGAGCAACACTTGAGAGTTGTGCTCCAGACTTTGCGAGAACATGAGTTATATTCTAAGTTCTCCAAGTGTGAGTTCTGGTTGGATTCCGTGGCATTCTTGGGGAATGTGGTATCCAGAGAGGGTATCAAGGTTGATCCTTAGAAGATTGAGTCAGTTCAGAGTTGGCCCCGTCCTACTTCAGCTTCGGAGATCAGGAGCTTTTTGGGCCTAGCAGGCTATTATCGCCGATTTGTGGAGGGGTTCTCTCCTATTGTAGATCCATTGACTAGATTGACTCAGAATAATGCCCTGTTCGGATGGTCCAACGAGTGTGAGGCGAGCTTTCAGAAGCTCAAGACAGCATTGACCTCAGCACCAGTTTTTTATTGCCTTCCGGTTCGAGGATGTATATAGTGTATTGTGACGCTTCGCGCATTGGTCTGGGATGTGTGTTGATGCAGGAAGGGAGAGTTATTGTTTATGCTTTGCGCCAGCTAAAGTTTCATGAGAAGAATTACCATGTGCACGATTTAGAGTTGGCGGCGATTGTTCATGCTCTTAAGATTTGGAGGCACTACTTGTATGGGGTGTCCTGTGAGGTTTATACGGACCACTGCAACTTGCAACACTTGTTCAAGCAGAGGGATCTTAATTTGAGGCAGTGCAAATGGATTGAGTTGTCGAAGGATTATGATATCATCATTCTTTGTCACCCGGGCAAGGCAAATGTGGTAGCAGATTCCTTGAGCAGGAAGGCAGAGAGTATGGGTAGCTTGTCTTATATTGCAGCAGAGGAGAGACCTCTAGCCTTGGACATTCAGTCCTTGGCTAATCGCCTGGTGAGGTTATACCTTTCAGAGCCTCGCCGAGTTCTAACACATGTGGTTGCTCAGTCTTCGTTATTGGGTGAGATTAAGGCTCGACAGTTTGATGATCCGTACTTGGCAAAGCTACGGGAGACAATGGTTCAGGGTGGTTCCAAGGAGGTTACTATTGGCGAGGATGGTGTTCTAAGACTTCAAGGCCGTTTATGTGTTCCTAATGGCGATGGACTGAGAAGAAGGATTCTAGAAGAGGAACACAGTTCTCGGTATTCTGTTCATCTTAGTGCTACGAAGATGTATCGTGATTTGAAGCAGCATTACTGGTGGAGGCGGATGAAGAGGGACATTGTGGAGTATGTGGCTAGGTGTCTTAATTGCCAACAGGTTAAGTATGAGCACCAGAGGCCAGGAGGCCTACTTCAGCAAATGCCCATTCCGGAGTGGAAGTGGGAACGCATCACTATGGACTTCGTGGTTGGGTTGCCTCAAACTTTGCGGAAAGTTGACGCGGTTTGGGTCATTCTGGATAGATTGACCAAATCAGCGCACTTCATTCCAGTGGCTACTACATATACTTCTGAGAGGTTGGCCCAGATTTACATTCGGGAGATAGTCCGGTTGCACGGTGTACCGGTGTCCATTATATCAGATCGAGGTCCTCAGTTCACCTCGCACTTCTGGAGAGCATTGCATAGTGAGATGGGTACCCCAAATAGATCTCAGCACAACATTTCACCTCAGACTGATGGTCAGTCGGAGCGTACAGTTCAGATATTGGATGACATGCTCAAGGCATGTGTGATTGACTTCGGAGGTCAATGGGACCAGTTCTTGCCTTTTTCTGAGTTTGCTTACAATAATAGTTATCACTCCAGCATTAAGAAAGCGCCATTTGAGGCTTTGTATGGTCGGCGATGTCGTTCTCCTATCGGGTGGTTTGAACCTGGCGAGGCTAAGTTATATGGCACCGACCTAGTGAGGGATGCTTTGGAGAAAGTGAAGTTGATTCAGGAGAGGCTCCGCACAACACATTCTAGACAAAAGGGTTACACGGATCAGAAAGCGCGTGATGTATCACTTATGGAGGGAGATAAGGTCCTATTGAAAGTCTTGCCGATGAAGGGTATTATGAGGTTCGGGAAGAAGGGCAAGTTGAGCCCAAGGTTTATAGGTCCCTTCGAGGTGTTGAGGCGAGTTGGGGACGTTGCTTATGAGATAACTTTACCTCCCAGTTTGTCAGGAGTCCATCCGGTCTTTCATGTATCCATGCTCCGGAGGTACCACGCCGACTTCTCTCACGTGGTTGATTTCATTCAGTTGGATGAGGGGTTGGGCTACGAGGAGGAGCCAGTTGCTATTATTGACAGGCGGGATCGCCAGTTGATATCCAAGAGAGTTTCTACCGTAAAGGTCTAGTGGAGGGGCCAACCAGTCAAGGAGGTGACCTGGGAGTCCGAGGAGGACATGCAGAGTAGATATCCGCACTTATTCAGCAGTTCAGGTATGATTCTAGACCCGTTCGAGGACGACAATTTGTTTAAGAGGTGGAGAATGTAACGATCCAACCAGTCATTTTGCGTTATCGGACCCCGTTCCCCTAAATGAAACTTTCGTAGTGGCTTATTATGATTTATGACTTGCGGGGACGGGTGGTTCGGGATTCGAAAGTGTTTAGAGTGATATAGGAACGCTTGGTTCCTTAAGGTTGGCCTTTAAGTCCAAGTTTGACTTCGGTCAACATCTTGAGTAAACGACCTCGGAATCAAGTTTCGACAGTTCCGGTAGCTTTGTATGATGATTTCGGACTTGGGAGTATGTTCGGAATGGGTTTTGGATGACCCGGGAGCGTTTCAGTGCCCAATAGCGAAGTAAGAGTTTCCTTAAGTTCATATTGTGGTTTGGGACGTGCTTTGTGTTATCGAGGTCCAAACGGAAATTCCGAGACCGGTAATTGTTCCGTTATGTCATCCATGACTTGCTCGCAAAATTTGGAGTCATTCCGAGTAGTATAGGTCGGTTCGGCGCAATTGTTAGCGAATTCTAGAAACTTAAGGTTCCTAAGTTTGATTCTATGGTTTTTGAGGTGTGATTTTGAGTTATAGTATTGTTTTGGGTGTTCCGAAGGCTCGAGCGAGTCTGCATTATGATTTGGGACTTGTTGGTATATTTGGACGGGGGATCGGGTGGGCCCAGGTGCCTCTCGGGGACCAAACGAGGCTAAAAACCAACTGAAGCAATTGCTGGTGCACCTGTTCTGGTGTGACTGCAGGTGCGGTTGCCCAGTCGCAGGTGCGGGATCGCGCCTGCGGTCCCAGCCACGCAGGTGCGATCCCCAGATGGGCTGCCCTCTTCTCGCAGGTGCGGCCCCTTCCCGCAGGTGCGAACTCCGTTCCGCAAGTGCGAGCCCAGGCCCCTTGTCCCATTTCCGCAGGTGCGAGCATTTACTTGCAGGTGCGAGACCGCAGGTGCGGTCCTTGAGCCGCAGATGCGAAACCATGGCTGGGGAGTGTGTTTTAAAACGGGACTTCAGCCATTTTTGGGCATTCTTCTTCTTCCTTGGGGTGATTTTTGAGCATGCAAGAGAGACAAACGACCCAACCATTTTGAGGTAAGTAATTCCTACCATAAACTTAGTCTAATACTTGGATTCTTAGGTAGATTAACTCATTAATTAGTGGAAATTCAAGGGTTAGAATAAAATCCTAGGTTTTATAAAAAATTTGGAGAATTACCAAGGAATTTGTCATGAAATCACACAAAAACGATATATTAATGATCCTTAAGCTATGGGTAATTGATTCCTTCGAAAATTTTCGGAATTCGAGCACGTGGGCCCGGGGGGGGGGGGGGGGGATTTTNCCGGGGGTGTATTTTAGGATTTTTTAAAGTAAGGTGAAATAACTAAATAAATAGGATAATTCCATACTTTTGAGTATAAATTGATATATTTGTATAACATTTTATTAGTTTCGAGTCCTTGGGAGACGAGTTCTGAGTTTCGGGCACATTCTTGACCCGTGGAGTAGGTTCGACGCGAGGTGAGTCTCCTTTTTAACCTTGTAAGAGGGAATTGTCCCCATAAGTGATTATAAATGGTTGTTTGTCCTTATTTGCGGGGGCTATGCACGCACGAAGTGACGAGAGCCCGTGCGTAGCTACTATTATTCCTTGTCAGGTAGTTTAGGACCCACAAGTATGCTTTATGTGTGATATCTATGATCTTGCATATGGTCTAAGTAGTCTAAGATCCTCGAATATCACATGTGAAGGCCTAAGAAGTTATGCGTTGAAGTTGACATTATTAAAGTCTTATCCTGTTAGTATGTTCCCTGCTAAACTATCCGAAATCTCCTGTTAATCATGTATTTATACGGGAACCCGAGTCACATGAATGATTCGCGAGCGGGTTAGTCCTAGTATCATATTAACCCGAGTCGCATGAATGATTCGCGAGCAGGGTAGTCCTAGTATTTTATTAACCGCGTCGCATGTTTGATTCGCGAGCGGGGCAGATAGATGCATATATGGTTCGAGTCGTTCGACCCTCGGCAGTGCACGTTTACTTTTCATGTTGTACCGGCCGCTCGTTCACGGCTTGTTATGTGTTGATAATTCATGGGAAACCCTGTAATTTATCTGTTGATTTCATGAAAAAGATGGGAACTAAGTAGATTTTATGCTATGGAAAGGTGTTAAGTAAAAGTATTACATAATGCTAATTGTTGCTCATGTCCTTATTATTACTATTCATTACTGCTATTCATGTTTACCCTGTATTTTAATTGTATTGTTTTGAGCCTTGTAAGTATCAAGTAGACCTCTCGTCACTACTTCTTCGAGGTTAGGTGGGATACTCACTGGGTACATATTTGTTTATGTACTCATGCTACGCTTCTGTGCTTGATTGTACAGGTTCTGAGGCTGGTGCATCTGGTTATCAGACCGGAGCTCGATTCTGAGTATAGTCTAGACCTGACTTCACGGTGAGCTGCTTCTCCTGACGATCCTCGGCAGCACCTCGAGGTTTCTCTTGTTATTCCCGTCTATTTCTTCTAGACAGTGGGACAGTTATATTATATCTTTTGTATATCTGTTAGCATACCCGTAGGACTTGTGACACTAGTTCATGGCACACACGTAGTAGTTATTATGGTTTGCGAGTCTATATATATATATTGGCTCACGCCTCTTTATGACTGCTTTTGGTTAAATTGACTTATTATCCTTTTCAATTAATGTTTTGAACTTTAAAACTTGGCACTTGTTGAAATGCTTAATCAAATATGTGAAAATCCTTCGTTAATTGGGTATTGGCTTGCCTGAACCCGGTGTTGGGCGCCATCACGACCTGAGTTAGGATTTTGGGTCGTGACAATCAATGTCACTATTTTTCTGAAGATCATGTGTGTAGAATAATTTTGGTGAAATGTGCTTCTTTCTATCTTCTTTTATAAATCCTCCCTTCAATTGGGCTATGCATGCAACATTATCTTTGTATAAAATTGTGTATCCTTTATCAACATTCCAAATCATATTTTTCTTGAATAAAATGACTCACTGATCTCAACCATACACATTTCCTACTTGCTTCATGAATAACTATTATCTCAGCATGATTTGAAGAAGTAGCAGCAATAGATTGCTTTGTGAAGATATGACAGTACCTCCACATGTAAACACATACCGGATTTAAGATCGAGGTTTATGGGGATCAGATAAATAACATGCATTTGCATAACCAATACGATCTGTACCACCTTTGTTAGCATTATCAAGATACATAAGTGCACCAATTGCACTGAGATAGAGTATTTTAGGACCAAGGAGTTCTTCATCCTCTTTTAGAGGTTAAAATAGATCCTTATTCATTTCAAGTGATCGAATAATCATTGGTGTACTCAATGGGTGCGCTTTGTCCATGTAAAAGCATTTTAAGGCCCTTTCTGTATAGGAAAATTGATAGATAAAGATCTCGTCTGCTAAATGTTCATTTTGCAGACTAAGACAAGGTTTTGTGTTTCCAAGATCTTTCATCTCAAATTATTTCTTAAGATATTCAATTGCCTTTTGGAGCTCTTCTAGAGTTCCAAAAATATTTATATCATCAATATAAACAACAAGGATAACAAATTCTGATGACATCTTTCAGCAAATATTCACCGAGGCGATAATACCATATGCGCCCAAATTACTTTAAATGGTACAATGACTTTTGCAATCTGATCGAGTACATTTCTCGAGACTTTGAACTATATGCTTCGTGCATTTTAAATCCTTCAGGGATATTCATATAGATTTAATCAAATGAGTCATATATGTTATGACTTGCATTTAAGTGGCATGACATCTTCAGGTGTCTGGACTGCAGGTCCGATCCTCACAATCTTTTACAAGATTGTGCACTATATTAGATCAAATATATCGTCGACGATCATTTTGTATCGGTTCACAAGCGACATAACTTGTGAAATCTCACCACTTTCTTTATTTTCAGGTACCTGAACTTCTTCTGGAGTTTCATGAAATGTTATGTCGTGGGCTCTTCTAGAGCTCATTTCCTCCTTATTATGATCATTTTCTCCAATCCTTTTCGAGGATTCTTACCTTTGGAACCGATTGGTCTACCATGCTTCATGCGTACAGTAAACTCCATCCTTCAGGGACTTTAATTTTAATAGGAGCATTCGTAGCTAAAATATGATATTTAATTTGGATCAACAAATGCTTCTGGCATTTTACTTGAATTATCTTTTGAGTGAGGATGTTTTCCAGTTGTTCATTCCATCCCCCAAATGTTAGAAAAACTAACATATATCCCCAATCTTCTTTGGGAAACATATCTTTATGTATTGTGATAGAGAAATTAATCATGTACCACACATCAAAAGTTATTAGATAGTAAAAATATTTGGTTTCTTATCCTAAACCAATTGTGAGGGGATGACTTATCATATAATTTTGGTCTGATGCATACAAGTGCTGCTGTATGCAATTTAGAAAATCTTAGACCAACGCATGAAGCTTTGTTCTCATAAACAATAGTTTAGCCTTTAATAGGAGGTATTCAATGCTAAACTAGCTTGGACATAAACCAGAATCATCAAGATAAAGTATCTTGATTTCATAATCTGAAAATTGTGCTCTTAATTGATAAAAGCAATTTCAAATGTCAAACTGTAGGTTGACAATAAACATACATGTAACCATCTCATATATGCATCTATAAGTGGTTCACATGATAGGTGAATGTGCCCATATTCACCTTTTATATATTTCAGATTAGGGTCTTAGTCCCAACTTTAGCCGGTATAATCAATTTATTATGAGAACAAGCAACACAAGAGAATTCTTGAAGATCTCCTAGTTCTTCAGTATATGCTTATCTGAATTCTCAAATAGCTCATTTAAAAATGGCAAATGAAAACTTCAAGTTTGTCATATCATGTGCTTTCTCTTAGTAAACTTTTGGTTTACTATGTCATAAACTTTTGCATTAATAAACTTCTGATTTACTGTAGCTACTTTTGTATCAGCGAATTCCTGATTTACTGTAGCTACTTTTGCCTCAGTAAAACTTCTGGTTTATTGTGACTGCTTTTGTATTAGTAAACTTCTGCTTTATTGTGATACATGATGTAGTACAAATTGAAGAATAAGGCGGGTAACTTCTCACATACATATTATTTTACCCCCTATGATTGTGGAAACATGAAGATTTTCAATCTTTCAATCATTTGTAGTCTCAATATGATAGTCATTTGTATTAGTAAACTTCAGGTTTACTACAACATATGTTTTAACCATAATCATATATTATGAATGACATATTTGTATATAAGCTCTTCGAGAGCCTTAATTTTTATCCACAATCTAATATTATTTGGACACTACTGGTGTCATGTGTCTTTAGACAAAGAATTAGCTCTTCAGGAGTTTTTGATAAATTTTGTACTATCAAATATCGCTCAGACACTTCTAGTGACATGAGAAAAAAAGTCATAATCAAATGAACAATAGAAAGACAATATTAAATTTATAAACATAAGAAATTACGAATTTCAATATTTTTTACCATCAACTTTGTGACAAACGTCTCCTTCAGGGAGAAACGCTATTAACATCTGAATATTTTATATCGAAGCGGCAACCGCATAGTCATTACATCCTTCAGGGAAAGATACATAAGTTGTTATTTCCTTCGGGGAACTCAATAACTAACTATAATATATTGATGTGGTTGCAGTAGAAAATATTCTACAAGAATGCTTTTGCCTTAGAGTGATATTTAATAAAATTATCCAAGATGTTTTATGTACAACAGGTACGTGCGACAATGATTTTTATGCCACAAAATAATATTTATATCCTCTGTTATTCTAGCTCTTCAGAAGGTGATTTGTGGTATTTCTTCATTCACTCCACGGAATGAAAATGTGATTCAAAAATAACTTTGAATAGCCCATTATTTTGTTTAAGCACAGAAAGACACAGTTTCATAATATTTTCCTACTTCAGGAGAAAAATTCAATTGTTTTACTACTCCAAGAGCAAATTCAAAATACGAAATATTGAGTATATATATTCTCTTAATCATATTACCTCTTCTAGAGGTAAATCGTAATATATTCACATTAATAGCACGTTCATATTTACAAGCTTTATTAATATCGTCACATTCACTTCACGGAATGGATTAATATTATATAAAGTTCTCTTCCTTCATGAGATGGAGCATAATTATCTGAACGTGCAATAACCACATTAAATTGTGATGGCGTCTGACCTCTTTTAATATATTTGCTACTTCAGGAGCAAATCGAGGTATGTATGTAATAGAGAGAAATTTTCTCTAACTTATCTTCATTGTAACCATAGCAAGCCTAAATTATCACTTCTGGTGGTCATAGGTATATACCACTTCTGGTGGTTAACAAAATTTTGTTACAATGAGATATACGAAACATCCAACCACTTCTGGTGATCGTACGTTTCTTATGAATTCTGCTGGAGTTCAAGCGATGCTCTACAGGAGCAAATTTGATGTCTCTTTGCAATTTTTTTCTTCGGGAACAAATTTGAGACATAAATTGTCAAATGAACCAATTATGCTCCTTAGGGCCAATGAACAAAAATCATATTATTAGTAGCAAAAAAAAGGAATGTCTCATATGTAGGAAGTACTAACCTTTTGAGTAGAACTCTGTGGCGATTGGATCTGATTTATATCCATAAGCTTTTGCAAACTCAACTCAACAAATAGTTAGTATTCTGTCACGACCCAAAATCCCTAAGGTCGTGATGGCGTCAGACATCAAGGTCAGGCACGCCAAAACATTAATTAATTGAAATAACTTTCCGTTTTAAAACATTTATGAAAATACTTCCTTTCACTTCATTACATAATAACCAAATAAAAGTCTGTTAATTAAAATAATGGTTTAAAGATTATACTTAAGCAATTATATCCCAATACATATCCCAGAATCCGGTATCACAAGTACATGATCAATTTCTATGAATTTATACAGTCATTACAAAGCCCGTCCGAAATACAACTGGACAAGGAAATTTTAAATGAAATAGATACATCATGAAGGAGACTCTGTCAGCTGCGGATTGCCTCCGGATGATGCAGCTCGCCTAAGTCTCCGAATCCTCCACATTTGCTATGAAAGTACTTGTGCAATAAAAATGCACAGCAAGTGTAGCATGAGTACAAAAACAATGTGTACTCAGTAAGTCGCCCGCCTAACCTCAAAGAGGTAGTGATGGGAGGTCAAATTAGACACTTACTAAAGGTCAATTTAGAATATTTAGGTATGACACTAAGCATGATTTATCAAAGGCAATTTATAAAACAGGATTTAAATATCTTTCAACTCCGTCCACGTTTAACACTTTCTATCTTCGTCATATTAACAATTAATCAGCATGGTGATTTAATCAAATAATAATGAATCGAGGGAAGGAACAACTTCTTCCAAAATCTTTTTAATAACTTTAAATCTCTGTCATTTCACTTGATAATTTAGTATTTCAGGCCAGTAATTAGGCAAAATCATAGCAACTACGCAACAAATATCATGCGCAAACAATGCCGAGGGTCGAACAACGTGGACCAACAATAATAAAATGTGCACTGCCGAATGGTCGAACGACTCGAACCATAGATGCATCTATCTGCCCCGCTCGCGAATGATCATGCGACGCGGTTATACATACAAATAATAAGGCTAGCCTGCTCGCGAATCATAACTGCGACTCAGGTGCTCATATGTACACATATCCACATAATAAATCCTTATTTTTATCAAGAAGCAGTTTTTCTCAGGAAAGTGGTAAAAACCTTCTTAAAGGAACATGAAATGTAGTTCTTAAATCTTTGTTTTGAAACTCATTTGTTAAGTTTAATGGTATTCCATAATACAACCCTACCAGGTAAAAAATTATCCACAGAGGAATCAATTCTCTTTCTAGATGATTAAGGAAATGAACTCTATTCTTCTTTAGACATTCAATTACGATTTCAATTATATTAGCAGTTTAAATATTACAGGAAGGACCACAGGTACAACACATAAGGCATGTTAGTGGGTCCTAGACTACCCGGACATGGCATAATAGTAGCTACGCACGGACTCCCATCACCTTGTGCGTACGTAGCCCCTGAAGATAATAGCATATACTTAATTAATTCACCTAGGGGGTCAATTCCCCCTCACAAAGTTAGAAAGGAGACTTACCTCGCTCCGAGATTCCATAACCGGCCTCCAAGCCCTTCTGATGACTCCAAACGGACGCACAACGCCCCAAAACTATCCAAACATCGACAACCCAATGAAAATATACTCTAATATTTGTAACAATTCCAAATTAAATAATTCCCCAACCCCGCTTAGTGAAATGACCAAAATGCCCTCGGCCACATGCCCGGAATCCGAAATTTCTCGAAGATATATTCTACCCATAGACTTACTAACTCAAATATACAATTTACTCAAATATTCATGCTCAATTCGTGGTTAAAAATCCAAATTTCCATTTTCTAGGTTTCTTCAATAATTTTCCAAATTCCTACCAATTTCCATGCCTAATCCATGTATATAATCTTGTATTTAACTTAGAGGCATGAATGAGTTACTTACCTTGACATTGCATGAAGGAATCCTCTCTTTGGAGCCTCCCAAAATCGCCTAAGACAAAGAAGAAATGAAGACAATGAACCAAGAATCCTTGTTTTAAAACATTCCGCCCAGGCTGATTTCAGCACCTGCGGCCCCCTTATCGCACCTGCGCTTCCGCAGGTGTGCCCAAATCTTCCGCACATGCGGCCTCCTTGGATCCAGCCCAAAATCTCACCTGCGGTACCTTTAGCTGCACCTGCGGCCAAATCCTCGCAGGTGCGGATCACACCAGGTGACAGCAACCTTCAGCTTTCTTCAACTTCAAATATTGATCCGTTAACCACCCGGAATCCACCCGAGGCCCCCGGGACCCCGTCCATAGTTACCAACCTGTTCCAAAATATAATGCGGACTTGCTCGAGGCCTCTAATTACATGAAACAACATCGAAACCACAAATCGCCCCCAAATCCCAACTTTATGAACTTAGAAATTTCCAACTTCTGCATTCGATGCCGAAACCTATCAAATCACGTCCGATTGACCTTAAAATTTGTGCACAAGTCATATTCAACATTACGGACCTGCTCCAACTTCCCGAATCGCATTCTGACCTTGATATCAAAACTTCCACTTCCGGTCGGATTTCTCAAAAACCTTCAAATTTCTATCTTTAGGCAAATGATTTCAAATGACCTACGGACATCCAAATTCACTTCCGATCGCGCTCTCAACTCCAGAATCACCATACAAAACTATTCCCAGACTTGGAGTCTCAAACGGACATCAACAACACTGAAATTCACTTCAATCCCAAATCTATGAAATTCTTCTAAAATGCTAACTTCCATAATATACGCCAAAATGCTCCCGGGTTATCCAAAACCCGGTCCGGACATACACCTAAGTCCGAAATCATCATACGAACCTGCAGGAACCTTCAAATCCTGATTCGGAGGTCTTTTACTCAAAATTCCAATCTTAGTTGATTCTTCCAACTTAAGGCTTCTGAAATGAGAATTTTCCAAATCAATTCTAAACTTCCTGAAATTCAATTCCGACCATACCTACAAGTCATAACACCTGAAACGAAGTTGCTCACGGCCTCAAACCGCTGAATGACGTACTAGATCTCAAAACGACCGGTCAGGTCGTTACATTCTCCCTCACTTAAACTGGCGTTCGTCCTCGAACGTGCTAAGTACTGCTCTGGAGTTATCTGGAATCACTGTTTAACACCTCGAGCACCTGCCCGTGCTACCACAACCCAGTTGAGTACATTAGCTTGATCAAATCTGAAGATTTCTTCTTTTATCCATATAATAATCTCAGAACCTAGTTCCAATACCTGAAATTTTCTTTGCCAGGCCTTGTTCCAATATATAAACACTGTATCGACTACCACACGACATACCAGGACATGACTGCATACCTTTGCTGAATCAACACCATTCACCGCATAACTCATCATCTGACCACAAACGACATCCCCTGAACCTAAATAGCCAAAATTTCACGAATCTGGTGCTTCTGATGCACCTCATCACAAATATACAGACATCCTGCCATATTGCTGACGATACCACCACAACGGAGGAGATGTGCAGAAATTCATACCCAACTGCAGAGTTAACAAATCCTTGAATACCTCATCTAGACTAGAATCATCACTTCATTATGAACATGAATAATGGTATTTGTTCTTTAATATGCTTTTCACATAACCTTATCGCGCTGATCCCTGATCCGATAGTCTCGCCTCACCTAGTATGAATTGCTCAGACAACAAATCACCCCAAACACGACCAACAACCTCACATGATACCACATCGCGCCAATAAGCCATAACTCGAACATGATAAATAAGAAATGACTCAGGAAGGGACTATTCAACTCACTCAACTAATATGAACTTTTCTCAGAAAATAGGAAGCAAAACATAAGAAAAATAAATATAATATGAACCTTACTCCACATCACACTGTTGCGGCATGCAACCCGATCCGAATAACATACCCGTGGTGACGTGCCACCCAATCCACACATAAAATTTACATAAGAAGATATATGTACAAAGCTTATTTGCTTACTATTACAAATTACTGATAATCGATCATAAGCACACTAAGTGCATAATACCATTCTGGGGAGACTGATAAAGCCGTAGGCTACAAAACTCAAGCACAACTGAGGTGCAATATATATATATATACACACACGCACTTTGGATCTCAAGAGCTATCCTGCTCACATAACATCCCCACTATGCGGGACCTCAACACATAGGAAATTATCAAGCCGTTTCACAACTCACACGGCACAATCATAATAACACATGAATTTGATGAAGACGGAACAACATCTGATGTTCTAATACCTTTCCATGAAAAGCGCTCTACTAAAATGAACATGACTGGCTCATACAGAGCCCATAATCATATTTAAATCCATCCACAAACATCGAGCCACCTTGCTCGCACAAAACTAAGCTAATAGCTTTTACCTGGGTCCATATTAACCCATTTTCTCTCATAATACGCGAGAACAACCATCATAGCTGGGAAAAACACCCCACAATCCACAACTAAATGAATTGAACGCCTTTCAGGCATAACTTCTCAAATAAACAACATTGCACTTCTTTATATTCAGTCCAAATCTTCAATCCATCAAGTGACCACATGTCACACTTATACAATCTTTCGCGGTCATGCTTCCACGACCTTCCACACAAGGCAACAAGTCTGCCCATCCACCACTGGCCATACTACGATGTAATACAAATCAAGAACCCATAACCAGGGTACAAAGCCTCTTTCACTGAACATCAATCTCAGGTGACACTAAAGATAACACTAGCTTACTCTTAACTCTAGAATCTCTTTTTCTTGCTCTTCCGAGCTCATGACATCCTTATTAACACCGAAACGCAATCTCGATTCTTACTCCCAGTTATGTACTACTTCCCGCACCTAACATGCCAATATGAGGTAGCGCAAGAATTCCATCATAACTTCTGAACCAACAATAGGGTGAACACTTCATCATATAGAAACCTTTTACTTAACTCAATTCAAGAGTACCATCTCAACACACGAGTGAATTCCCACAATCACCCAACATGCAAATCCTTAAGTAGTAGTCTATATCACCATAACCCTTTCGGGATCCGCCTACAACTGACAGGCCATAGCACTCAAATGCTCCCACATGAAATCCGTTATGAAGGCCGACAAGCCTCGCACACACTGGCACAAACCATCTGCATAACTTAATCACATCAAAGGAACCGATCACTGCCGTAAATGGGACATTTCAACCATGGCAAACCAATCTATTTGCTTTTAATCATCTTCAATTGCCTCAGGAATAATAGCAACTTCCTTCAACTCATACCAAACTCAACCCTCACTCATCCCGAGTAGCCTCGATTCACGAGACTATGTTGCCTAAATCCCGTAACCCGTCTCATACCCTTATGATAATCTTCCTACAATCCGGGGTTCATTTCTCTCACTCCTCCAATACTATATTGCATGCTGAAACATATCATAGAGTATTCCAACCATCTTCCTTTTTCTCATAAATTACTCTGCAAAAGCTCCATTCTCGATCATACTGCTGCCTGAAACCCTTAAACGCCTCCGTCTTGACTTTTGAACTCACTAGGACCGCTATTAAGAGTCACCCACTCTGACTGGCTCCGAATGCAATCAACTCCAAGGCTCTTCTAGCACATGAACACCCCTTTCAAGGAACCACGCGACCGAGTCACTATCCTTACAATTCGCCCATGTCTTAAGCATAAATTCTGAATCTTCCAAAGCCTAACCCTGGTCCGACAGGGCCAAGTCTTTCACGCATTCATCAAATCCCACGCAAAATCACCATTTTACTCCTTTTCCTTAGCCGAAATAACCTACCAACACGCCGCCAATCCGCGACCCTATGAGAAGACAACCCTACACCCCAACTGCAGATGGTGGGACTCCCCCACTTAGCCCGAAGCTACTCCTTGCACCACTCTAGACCCTGCCGAGATCCTTTCTCCTTTGATAACATGATATTGCTCAACCAATCCGTCCAATTCTTCCAAATCTTCTTGCTAGCACTCCCTAAATACTCAAATTCTCTAGCATCATTCACATATTCTGCCTCCTACTGAATAGCCACTAGAACCCCTCACCGAGACCTGCCAACCCCGCCATCGCTAACTTATTCACAGAAGATAACCCACCTGAGGAAATCACCTGCGGACACCTTCCAATGACGCTGAAATGCACACTCTCTGCGACTTCAATACGCCATCCTACGCCCTGCTTCGTTTACCAACTTTAATAGTCCGTGCGCTCCTCATGGACATCCATTAGATGCGCGACAATATCTTCAAATTCCAAGCTATGCTGCCGCTCCCCCACTTTGCGACTGCTCGACTTCCGCTTCGTACACCTGGACTCCTAGAAATGGAACCACCGCCTAGCCTCACTTCAGGACCATTCTCTGTAGCTCTCAAACCAGAATATCACCACGACCTCAAACTCTCCGAAGATTATCTTTCTCTAGCTGCCTTCATTATCAACACTTATCCGGTACTGAACCACCAAAACTCGCGGTCTCTGCCCCCGCATTCTTCAATACTCCTTCTCAATACTCTGACCCCATGCAACCGAAGAAACCATAGCACCGACAAACTTAACTCATTCCATTCGATCAATGACGACGACTTCACGTCACAGGTGCATATCCCACCTCACTTGAAGACACCCATTCTTACTACTTTATCAACCCAACCGGACCATTACTAACCCAAATGCCTTTCCTCTGCCAGAACTAAATTACCGAAGTCTCGAAATCACACTCTGAGAAGACCTCCCTTCAAACCATTCACCATCCTCAACATATGGGCAATCATTCTATCATCATGTCGACATCACACGATAACCAATCGCAAGCATCCTCACTACCTGAGCATAGCCTTAACGCTCTCAGAAACACAGCTACTGAGCTGAAACAACATATTATTCTTTTGCAGGGCCATAACAACAGCGCCAACCAATTATACATGGAAGCATCTCGAATTACATCCGAAGCACCATTTCAACTCCTCAAATTCTTGATTCATTGCAAGCTCTCGCGACGCGTAAGATTGAGTAGGAATAAACATAGGCATAAGCCTCAAAGGAATCAAATAACACGATGAGGAATCAAGAAGGAAAGTACTCCTAACAGGACTGTAGCCTCTCGAAGATAAGTATAGACGTCTCTGTACCGATCCGCAAGACTCTACTAGACTTGCTCGTGACTCGTGAGACCTACAGGAACCTAGTGCTCTGATACCATGTTGTCACGACCCAAAATCCATACGGTCGTGATGGTGCCGAACATCATTGTCAGGCAAGCCAACAATTAATTAATTGAAATAACTTTCCGATTTTAACATTTATGAAAATATTTCCTTTCACTATATTACATATTAATCAAATAAAAATCTGTTAAGTTAAAAAATGGTTTAAATATTACACTTAAGCAGATATATCCCAACACATACCAGAATCTGGTGTCACAAGTACATGAGAAATTTCTAGGAATTTATACGATCATTACAAAGCCTGTCCGAAATACAAATTGGAAAAGGAAATTTAAAAATGAAAATCAATACAGTACGAGGGAGACTCTGTCAGTTGCGGATCGCCTCCGGATGATGCAACTCGCCTAAGTCTGCTAATCCTCCACATTGCTATGAAAGTACCTGTGCAATAAAATGCACAACAAGTGTAGCATGAGTACAAAAACAACATGTACTCAATAAGTCTCCCACCTAACCTCAGAGTGTCACAACCCGAAATCCCACCTTTAGGCCGTGATGGCGCCTAACGTTGCACCCGCTAGGCAAGCCAACGTGTTAACTGAATTGATTTATTAACAAGTGAAAATAACAAACACCGACTAGATAAATGAGATAAGTGCGGAAGCATTAACATAAATCTAAATAACAATAGCTAATAACGATGAAATCCCGTTAAGTACAAAACCCAGAAATGGAGTCACAACCTCACGAACCAGTCTAAGATTTGACTAAAAATAACAGTTTGAAAATAAAATGATGTATCTGTCTGGAAAACACATATATGATAGAATGAAAGATAGATAGGGACGCCGAGATCCACGAACGCCTGCAGAACTACCTCAGTGTCGTTTGGGATGGACCGGAGGACACTCCCACTAACGATGTCCACTGGGTCCGACTGCGTAATCTGCACAACATAAAGAAGTGAAGATGTAGCATCAGTACAACCGACCCCATGTACTGAGTAAGTGCCGAGCCTAACCTCAGCAAAGTAGTGACGAAGCTAGGACACGACAACAAATTGTACCTGTGCAGTTCAATAGTATAGCAGAAAATAAACAAGAATATAGTTACGGGGAAGAACATGCTGGGGATAAGAGGGTCAACACTTGATAAAATAGTAGAATCAAGTACTAACGGAAATGTAGAAGTAAAACAGGAATATCAGCCCGAACAAGTAAAATAGACATGAGAAAAACACGGCATGAACCCTCGTGTATAACCTCAAAATCACACGGCACAGAATGTCCCCTCGCGCATAAATAATAATGACTCGGCACAGAATGTCCCCTCGTGCATCAATAATAATCAATCGGCACAGAATGTCCCCTCGCGCATAAATAATAATCAATCGGCACAGAATGTCCCCTCGCGCATAAATAATAATCAATCGGCACGAAATGTTCCCTCGTGCATAAATATAATCATCGACATAGAATGTTCCCTCGTGCATAAATAATAATCACTCGGCACAGAATGTTCCCTCGTGCACAAATAATAATCATCGACACAGAATGTTCCCTCGTGCATAAATAATAATCACTCGGCACAGAATGTTCCCTCGTGCATGATGAGTGTAAAAGAAACAATTGATATGAAAGTTTAACAATACGACATTTCAAATGTACATAAATAATCAACAAAATTCTACCATCCCGGCAAGGGGCTCAGCTATAACCAATCTCACTCAAAAGTATAATGTCAATAGTAAAATCCTCGACGGAACACATAATCAATAACTTTCTACATCATGAAGTAACCTCAAGGTACCACTTTCAAGGTTCCCAATAACTTACAACACGGAGAATATCAAAGAACATTAAATAATTCATCAAAATTCGACTCACGGGCATGCTTGACCACAACATATAGGTACCTGTCACCTCACCTATATGTTGGACATGAATTACACATAGCAAATAAGACTCTATACCTAATCCCTCAAGCTAAGGTTAGGCCAAACACTTACCTCGACTGCAAGAATGCAAGTCAAGCCTCAATCACGGCCTTTCCTCTTGAATCCAACTCCGAAACGATAATATCTAGACATAATTGACTTAATAATATACATAATTATTCAATAACGCAATCCCAAAGCCTAATTATACATTTCCCATAATTCTTCCAAAAATATCAAAATTCGACCCCGGGCCCGCTTGGTCCCAACTCGAGGTTCGGACCAAAACCCGATAATCCATTCCCCCATGAACCCGAATATACAATTTGTTTTGAAATCCGACCCCAAAATGAGGTTGAATTCCCAAAATTTCCAAAAGCCCTAACTCTACCCAAAACCCCCAATTTCTACCCTTGATTCCATGTTTTTAGGCCTAGAATTTAGTGATTGATGAAGGAAAATGGAAGAAACTAGAGTTAGGAACACTTACCTATGAAGCTATGGTGGAGTGGTCTCCTAAGACTCGCCCAAGAAGAGTGGAGAATAAGAAAATGGTGAAAGATATGAAAATCCCGTAATGGGTATTTTATTTTTGAGCAATTAAATAACTAGGCGAATTTACCCTACGCGATCGCGACAGAAGGGCTGCGATCACGGAGAGTACTGGACTTCTGACTTACGTGATCGCGAAGTAAGGAGTGCGATCGCAGAGAACCCGGGGGTGGACCCACGCGATCGCGAACGAAAGAACGCGTTCGCCCCCAACCCCACAGGAGACTTACGCGATCGCGGACATAGGGTTGCATTCACATAGAGCTTAAACCCAGAATCTCCGTTCGCACCCAGCTCCTTGCGATCGTGCAGAGAAAATTAGCCACCCCGCCCAATTGCACATCGCGATCGCGTGCACCACACTGCGATCGCAGAGAAGGAAATAGCTGGACACCAGATACAGCCTAAAACACCAGATATTTCCTAAGTTTAGCACCCTGACACCTCCCTGAAACTCACCCGAGCCCTCGGGGCTCAAAACCAAATATACACACGCCTTCAAAATCATCATACGAACTTATTCGAGTAATTAAACCAGTAAAATAACATCAAAAACAATGAATTAAACTCAAAAATCCATAGAATTTCCTCAAACTTCATAAACTATCAAATTTTCCAATTTTGATCTGAAACACGTCAAACCAAGTCCGTTTCTTTCCAAATTTTACAGATAACTCACATAACGCATATTGAACCTGTTCCGGGCTCCGGAACCATAATATGGTCTCGGTAACACAGATTTCACATCAAAGTTCATTTTCAAAAGTCTATTATTTCCAGAAAACAATTTCCTTTAAAAATTCATTTCTCGGACTTGGGACCTCGAAATTCGATTCCGGGCATAAGCCCTGGTCCCATATTTTCCTACGGACCCTCCGGGACCGCCAAATCACGAGTCTGGGTCCGTTTACCAAAAATGTTGACCAAAGTCAACTTTATTCCATTAATTATTATCAATTCAACTGTTTAACACATTTCCACATAAAGTCTTCCCGGCTACGCGCCCGGGCTGTGCATGCACATCGAGGTGAGATTAACGGAGGCTTTCGGGGCTTCGGAACACAGTTTTTGCTAAATTTACACAAGATGAACTTTTGGGTCATCACAATCTCCACCTGTAAAACAACCGTTCGTCCTCGAACGAACATAGAAAGGTACCTGAATAAGGGAAAATGTGGGGATATCGGCTCCGCATATCAGACTCGGACTCCCAAGTAGATGCCTCAACAGGCTGACCCCTCCACTGAACACGAACCGAAGGATAACTCTTCAATCTCAACTGTCGCACCTGCCGATCTAATATGGATACCGACTCCTCCTCATAAGACAAATCCTTGTCCAACTAGACACCACTGAAGTCAAGTACATGAGATGGATTCGCAATATACCTCCGGAGCATAGATACGTGAAATACCGGATGGACGACTGACAAACTAGGTGGCAAGGAAAGTCTGTAGGCCACCTCTCCTATCTTATCCAGAATCTCAAATGGACCAATGTACCTAGGGATCAACTTGCCCTTCTTTCCGAATCTCATCACGCCCTTCATGGGCGACACCCGTAGAAATACCCGGTCGCCTATCATAAATGCCAAATCTCGAACTCTGCGATCCACATAACTCTTCTGCCTGGACTGAGCTGTACGAAGTCTATCCTGAATGATCTTCACCTTGTCCAAGGCATCCTGGACTAACTCAGAACCCAATAATATAGACTCTCCTGACTCAAACCATCCGACTGGAGATCGACACCGTCTACCATACAATGCCTCATACGGAGCCATCTGAATGCTCGACTGATAGCTGTTGTTGTAGGCAAACTCATCTAAAGGCAAGAACTGGTCCCATGAACCACCAAAGTCAATAACACAAGCTTGCAATATATCCTCCAAAATCTGAATAGTACGCTCGGACTCCCCGTCCGTCTGAGGATGAAATGCTGTGCTCAAATCAATCGGTATGCCCAACTCTCACTGAAATACTCTCCAGAAATGGGAGGTAAACTGAGTACCTCGGTCTGATATAATGGATATGGGCACACCATGCAGTCTAACAATCTCTTTCATATAGATCATTGCCAACTTCTCTGCTGAATACGAAACTGATATTGGGATGAAGTACGCTGACTTGGTCAGCCTATCCACAACGACCCATACTGTATCAAACATCCTCTGAGTCCGTGGGAGTCCAACTACAAAGTCCATGGTGATACGCTCCCACTTTCACTCGGGAAGCTGAATCTACTGCATCAAACCACCGAGTCGCTGGTGCTCGTACTTAACCTGCTGACAATTCAAACACCTAGCTACATAAGCTACAATATCCTTCTTCATCCTCCGCCACCAATAGTGCTGCCGCAAGTCCTGGTACATCTTTGCGGTCCCCGGATGAATAGAATACCAGGAACTATGGGCCTCCTGAAGTATCAACCCACGAATACCATCCACATCAGGTACACAAATTTGACCCTGCATCCTCAAAACTCCTCATCATCAACCGTAACCTGCTTGGCATCTCCGTGTCTGACTCTATCTATAAGAACACATAAATGGCGATCATCATACTGCCTGGCCTGAATACGGTCATACAATGAAGAACGAGCTACGGTATGGGCCAAAATAATGTCAGTCTCAGAAACCTCCAACCTCACAAATCGGTTGGCTAAAGCCTGAACATCCAAAGAAAGAGGTCGCTCTCCGACTGATAAA
>MDKI01196480.1:0-5000 GCA_005239505.1 Nicotiana paniculata
GAGTTGTTGAGTATTCTTGGATTTTTGCTTTAATAGAATCCAAGAGTTCTTGACCATATAATATTTTTGTTTTGAGATCTTTTTTCATCAATTTATCCCAAAAATTATTAAAAAATGTCATATATAAACAAGGAATCTTTTCATCAGTGAATCCCAATTCTGGAGTCCATTTATGAATCCATGGAATAGAGAATTCTATAAAAAAAGATATATCTGGTCATTTTTTTTCAAATAACAGGTATGATCTGTGTGGTATAACTTATTCAAATCGGGTGAAATTTTTGTCCATTCCTTGTATAGCATAAGAAATGGGTCCGGTAGTATTCTGACCGTCGGACCGTAGTATGACCACCAATTTAGGAACCAATTAGGAATGGGTTCTGCAAATATCTTTGCACATACTTTTATAAACCAAGTATGTTTGTGTTTCTCATTATTATAATAAAGCACTTTATCAAAGGCTTGAATATAATCCCAATATGTAAATTTCATACGGGTTTTGTTAAGGCTTATCTGCCTTTCTTTCATTGTAGAAATCCAATAATCTTCAACAAATATAATCTGTTTAATAATTATTTTTGAGAAGTTATAAACATTCTCGGTTGTGTTATAACCGGAAAAGTGTTGAAACTCTGCACTGCCTGTACTAGTGAGAATAGTTTCATAATAGGAACGAGTTTTATATGACTCACCCGGATAATATAATCCATTAATCAAATATCTCTGGAATATCTTCCAAGGCTCATCTTTTCTCTAAATCTCAGAGTTTTCTAAAAGAAATATTTTTTTTTTTTTGTAGTTTTTCATAGGACTTGATATCATCAGTGTCCTCTTCTTTAGCAACTGAAGCAAATGTATAACTTTGCTTTTGGGCAGCTAAATATGCCTGCAGATGTCCGTATAATGGGCTATCTTCTGGAATATCTTCCAGATGAATAGAAGGGGCACACGAAGATTCTCCTCTGAGAGATACCTTCTCATTAACTAAGCTCCTTTTTCCCCATTTGTATTACTGGGGAGTTGGATGAGGATCCGTATGACGATCCGTGAGAGTATGAGTTTCCTGGGGATGATCTTCCCCCTCTTCCTTTACTTCTTCATTTAGCCCACGGAGGGTCCATGCTGCAAATATAACAACTCATATTATTCAGATAAATAATAGTCTTGCATATCACTTGTAATTTCATTAGAATAATCATGAATAGAAAAAAAAAATTCGACAATATCGTCAATGATTTTTTCAATTATAAGACCCTGTAGGTCTTTATATAACTTAACCACCTTTAAAATAGTGATTAACGTTTCTTCATCTAGAAAGGATGTATAGAAATTCATGATGAACTTAAGTATTCACGAGATAAGAAATCAGGAAGAGAATTATCAATTCCCTTTTTATACTGGATTTTGAAAAACAAAAAGGGCTAACTGAGCCTGCCATCTTGCAAATATTAATTTCGAAGCATCATGTTTAAAATCTTTTTCAAACATATATTCCAAGAATACTCAACAACTCCTCAGAGGAGAATGATTGATGATAGCTCAGTCAGACATATTGCTAGAAGAATCTTCATTCAAGAAGGAGATAAGAACGAAATGATCACCCAATATTTGGAAGAAGTAAAAAGAAATTTACTTCACTCCCTTAATCAGTATGAAAAGTCTGACACTTCGATGCGAAGTGAAACAAGCAACGATGATATTGTAGATGAAGATTCTCAGCCTATGCAATCAGAAAAAATACTATCTGATAAAGATATAGAAAAGGCAGAAGATTTCGTCCAGCAAATAAAAGAATTATAAAGACGCGGTTTATAATCAACAGTCAAAACTGCCAAGAACCCCACTCAACAGTAGATACACTGTTTACACAGTAGAAACACGGTATACACAGTAAATACACTGTGTAAGGGACCCACATAGAAGACCCATATTACTTTACATAGATTTTTTATATATTTTTTTCTTTTCTATATATAGGACTATTTTTTTTAATAGACGGCATCAATCATTCTCACTCTCTCTCTCTCTTGTAAATCTCTCTTTCTCAAGTTTGAAGTAAATAAAGTTTCCAGATTATAACAATAAGGCCTTGCATCCCGGTGTTACAAGGTATTTAATTTATTTATTTCTTTAATTGATATTATTATTACTTCGTTGTCTCCCCAGCCGTGACAATGTCCGGCTAAAAGATTCATATCTATGTTGAATATCTAATTTATTTTTTAACCTATCATATAAAGCGGTCAATTCACGAGATAAATTTTTATAAAAGGGGGATATGTAATTTAAACTTCCCAAAAATCTTTGTAATTGAATTCTGTCCGTAATAACATCAGGAAATTTTGATGCAAAATCAATTGATCTTTGAATAGGAGTAATTTTTCCTTGACAAATATTATGTCCTAAAAATTGAACGTCTGTTTGAAATAAACTCATTTTTGGTTTGGAAATAACTAAAACATTTTGTATAACAATCTTCTTAAAAATATCAAGATGCTTAATATGCATTTCTAATGTTTTAGAAAATAATAATATGTCATCAATATAAATAATGATAAAATCTAGATATGGATTAAAAATATCATTCATTATTTTCTGAAATTCAGAAGGGGCATTTTTCAAACCAAAGGGCATAACATGCCATTCATATTGGCCGAATGGAACATTAAAAGCAGTTCTATAAGTATGCTCTTTAAATATTTGAATCTTTCAATAACCAGATTTTAAATCGAACTTTGAAAATATATCGGCATCATATAATCTTGATAATAAATCTTTTTTGTTGGGGATAGGGTACCTAATCCATTTTAAATATTTATTTAAAGGTTTATAATTTATAACTAATCTAGGAACGCCACATTCCTTTTCTGCAGCATTATTAACATAAAAAGTTGTACAAGGCCAAGGAGATTTTGAAGGTTTTATCAAACCCTTTTGTAACAAATTATCAATTTCTTTTTTGCAGAATTCTACCAATTTGGCGTTCATCTGACAAGGTCGAGATTTAGTAGGGATATCATCTTCAGAAAAATTATCTTCATATGGAAGAGTGACAATGTGCCTTTTCCGATTCCAAAAGGCACTAGGATGATCAGCACAAATATCAATAGCAATTTGCTCAGAAATCAATTTGATCTTTTCTTGTACTCTAGCAGTTTTTAATGTATCGAATATATTCATACTAAATAACTCTAGTTGCAAAGAATCAATATGTCTTTGCTTCATATTAATAAGGGCATTAATATCTCTGGTTACGGGATCTGTAACAAAAGAGTAACTTATTTTTTTGTCTTTGTAAGTAGCTGTAAAACCTTTTGAATCTATGCTAGTAAAAGGATAAATAGCATTAATAAAAGGTGTTCCAAGTATAATTGGAGGGTATAACTGATTTTTTACCAGGAAAAAGAAGTGAGGATGCATACTTTGTTTTGACAAATATGTGTATTAGGTAATTTATACTTTATATCTAAAGCATGACCAGAAGCAGATTTTACCATATGAGTGGTTTTTTGAAAATATTTAGTAGGTATTAACCCTTCTTCAATGCAGCTCACATCAGCTCCACTATCAATCATAGCAACGTCAGTTATGGAGAAACTATTATCGATTAAAATAGTACATTTAATATACCATTTATGAGCAATAACAATTTGCATCATTCCTAAAAACATATCATGTTTTGGTTTGAAATCAACAGGCTTTTCACTATCATCATTTTCAGAAATACCTTTACATTTGTCATTAGATAACTCAGCTAGATAATTATTTTTCTCTATCTGAGTAATCATGTGATCACAAATCATTTGATTTTGTTTAAGAGACTTAATTTCTCTTTTCAAATTTTCAATTTCGACTTTTAGATCGTCCAAAGAAGTATCTCTCATTGGATTATTTTTATTATTAAGATGATTATTAATTTCGGACAAAGAATAGGGCGCAAAATATTTAAATTCATTCTTTTATTTTTCAAAGGATTTTAAAGAACTAGAACTTGAATTTGCAGCCAAATTTATAATTTTTTTCACGAAGTTTATCATCAGTAACTTCCTTTAAAAGCTCTATTACATTATCAGATGTAATAGTTTTCATGTTCAAATCTTGAAATTGAGATTGTAATTTGTAAAATTCATCATCGTCACAAGTACATGTATCACCTTTGCAAGTTGTACAAACATTATCACGATTTTTATCACTATCCGATAAATCTAATAAATCGACTTCAGCTTCAGATTCTGATTCGGAATTATAATCATATTCTGATCCAGAAGTGTATAACAAACTATAAACCTTATCACGTAACTCATCATCTAGTACTAAGGTTTTCAACTTTTGAAGCTTACAATTTGGAGCTATGTGACCAAATTTTCCGCATTTATAGCACTTAATATCAGCAAGATCTCGTTTGGACCTATTTTTCGCAAATCTAGTAGACTTACGATAGGTTTTCCTAGCTTCATGCTCTTCTTTGGATCTGTATCTCGATCTCTTCTTTTTATAAGGGCTATCAGAGTTAGGATATCTATGATACCTATTTTTCTTTTTCTTGCTATGAGTAGAAGTCTCGGGTAAACCGAACTGGGTGCAAAAATCTCCTAATTGATTTTTCTCCTTAAGCTTATCTATCTTAATATGTCTAGACAATTTTAACTCATTACACAGGTTTAATCCTTCTTGTGTGCAAATTCCTATCAGTTTTCCATAGGTATAATCCTTATAAGGGATTTCACCATAGTTACCCCTTAGAGCTTTTCTTACTCTTTCAGCAAATAAAGAGGGAAGGCCATCTATAAACTTAGCTTTCCAATGTTCATATTTATTTTCGGGTAATTCCATAACCCTACTCATAAATGTATCTTTATACCATCTAAATTCACTAAGAGTTCTATATCTAAGACTGTTCAAAAGAGTACGAACAGTCTCATTCTGATTGGTAAATCTACCATTGAAGTATTCTAGAATGGTAAGAACAAGGGTATAAACAACATCTTCTCTATTTTTTA
>MDKI01196480.1:10000-58331 GCA_005239505.1 Nicotiana paniculata
ATTTGACTTCTTGAGAAGAAGTCCACAGTTATACCGATTACATGATCCGTTCAATGAAACCTCCCAAAATGTGAATATTGATATTATATAGTGGTTTCCGAGCTTATTACTGAATTGTCAATTGTATTATACTACAATAAAAACACGATGAGACTGAAATTTATTTTTATTTCTGAAAGGGCATTTTTATGTTATTTTCGATTTGATATACTAGCATATTTTCTAACTTGTCCCCAATAAATATGGTTGTGGTTAAGTGTTATTACTCACTGGGCTAGAGACTCACTCCCCGCTAATTTTTTTACAGAGACATCAATTGACTCGGGTGAGGATTTCATTAATTAGAGCGCACATGTTAATAGTTCTTGGTGAGCCTCGCACTTGTTCTCGTGGGCGGAGATTTTATACAAGTACAACTACATATTCAATGAATACAAGAACCTAGGAACCCTAAAAGGACAATTTCCACAACATAAGTCCGAGCACATACACGGACTACAATCAATATAGAGGACTCAAATCCTAAGGGGTAGGTCCCCCACACAAGGTTAGGCAAGATACTTACCTCAAAGAAGACAAATCGGTAATCTAAAATGAACTTCTCAGGTGAAATGACCTCTGGGCGGCTCAAATCTAATCAAAATAAATTCAAAACACAAATAGAACTCATAAGAAACTATTCTTGATCATAAAGACTCAATTTTTATCAAATCCCAAAAGTTGACCCCCGGGCCAGCACAAATTTTACAAAACACGAACACCCATTCCGATACTAGTTCAACCATACTAAAATGATCAAATTTCGAACCATTTCGTCCTTCAAATCATGATTTTTTTTTTGAAAATTTTCTTCAAAAACCAACATTTTCCTCTACTCAGAACACAAATTAAATGATAAAAATGAATATAAAATCATGGAATATATTAAATACTAGGTGAAGAACACTTACTTGAAAAACCCAAAAAGAAGCTCCCAAAATTGTAGTCCAAAACTCAAAATATGGAGAAAATGGCAAACCCTCAAATATAAACTCTATGCCCGGGCGTGACCGCACCTGCGACAAAATTAGCCACTTTTGCGTAATTGCAGCGCATGACCAACCGCATTGGAGCCTCCCTCTCGCTTCCGCGTCCAAGGATCCGCTTCTGCGGTGCCGCATATGCGTACCAATTCTCCGCATCTGCGGAGACTGCCAAGACCATCTCCTCTCGCACCTGCGTCTCCATCTTCGCACCTGCGACCATCGCACTTGTGCCCATGGTACGCAGGTGCAATTACACTAGAACTCAGACCTGCTCAAAACCATGGAAAACATCTGCAACTCGTCCGAAACACCCCCGGGGCCCCATCCAAGCATACCAACAAGTTCCATACCCTAATACGAATCCGCTCGAGGTCTCAAATCACATCAAACATCGACGAAACTACGAATCGCATCATGAATCGAACTTATGAACTTCCAATCCTTCCAACTTCTAAAACTCGTACCGAAACCTATCAAACCAACTCAGAATGACGTCAAATTTTGCAGACAAGTCCCAAATAACATAAGGAGTTATTCCAACTCTCGGAATCGCATTCTGACCCCGATATTACCAAAGTCAACTATTGGTCAAACCCCTCCACTTTTAAAACTTCAACATTCGCCGAAATGCTTCAAATCACCCAACGAACCTCCAAAATCAAATCTGGATGCATGCTTAAGTCCAAAATTACCCTACGAAACTTCTTCAGATCAAATGCCGCTGAGCGGGACTTAAATTCTCAAAACGACCGGCTGAGTTGTTACATCCTCCCCCTCTTAAAATAAATGTTCGTTCTCGAACGTTCCAAGAATCGCCTCGAAGTCTTCAAATCACTGAATGCACCCCCCAACATACACCTGCGGGTGATCTCATGTCACCCCAATCCACATAAGCCTGATGACACCATCCCAACTATAATTTAACCTTTCTACCAGTACTGATAAGCCTCAGAGTCAAAATTCTCACCTTCCATTCATTTCCCAAAGACTCGATTCTAACTTTATACCCGGTATCAGCCTCAACCAGCTGCAACAACTCATACCTAACCCCCATAAGGTACAACCACACAACATAACACACCGCACATAGAGCCATAATAACACTCATGTTCACAATAGCTGCCAGCAAGCAAAACCAACACCGACAATTAGCCTCATATTCGATAGAAACCCATTTCAAATATCCATAACACCAACGATGATACAAGAACCACGAAGGCCTCATAACTATTCACTCGAATCAAAAAGTAACAACTAACACCACCGGGGATACATCCTGCAAGCTAAAACTCAACAAGCACGGAACGAAAATGACTAAATATATAAAGAAAACATATAAGAGAAATATCAAACAAGCCCGACAGGCACAACTCTCAATCCCTACCATACTACAAATCAATTTTTAAATAGGAAAATCAAGTAAAAAGAAAACAATAAGGATCTCATCCTGGTGTAACTTCCACCGCGGCTCACAGCCCGACTCAGACATCTCAAATCTCATGAAATCGCGAGGGTCACACCCTCAACTCTAAATCACAGGTCAAATATACATCATACTAATCAAAATCTTCCATTAATCCAGTTCTGCCAATAAAATCACAACACTTACTAAACTCTCACCCCGGTAGTGTACCAAATCACAAACCGTAACCAAGAATACTCAGGAAATCACACCAAAACCTACCATAATGGACAACAGGGACTCACTTCTAATCTCACACTTTCAACGATGGATGAAAATAATGATAGACATGGGCTACCAATCATAAAACCTCCTAACAAGGGCAAACACGTAAACAAAGTGCAAATCATGAAACTCACCCATAAATGAAAAAACAAATAAGGGAACTAGTACCGATAATCAGAACCGAAACAAAATACGAATGGTGCCCTTTGCAAAAAATCAAAACATTCTTGTATGATAACATCTGGCGCAATGACCTCCAACCTTCTATATAAAACACATCAACAGGTCGGGCCTCCCCCTCTTGGGCGCCCCCTACTCGCTTCAATACCCCGATGTGACATACCTGCCCGGAGTCTGGGACAATCTCTCACCATGTGATTGGTATATCCACACTCAAAGCAACCTCTCTACTGACGTGGTTGTGGAAACTATGAAGTACGAGTAATCTAAGACCCATGAGCACCTGAAACAGTACAAAGCCGTAAGTGCAAACTGAACTGGCTGACCCACAAAACCTCTACCATGTTGTACCCTGCATCCAAAATATGGACCAGTATATCTCTCCGGCCTACGGGGCTTCCTCGCCTCCCTATCCTCTCTCTCCTAGCCTCGCCTGGCCTATCTCTCATAGCCCCGCCTGTCATCTCTCTCCTGACCCCACATGCCCTCAACTCGGCGAGCGATCCCTACCACCTACTGAAATGAAACACCCAACTCTAACTCCCGAGCCATGCTGAACCAAATATCATGCATGATCCCCTTAACGAATCTACGGACACACTCTCTAACTATAGCGACCAACGTAGGTGCATATTTGGCCAACTCACTGAATCTGATGGCATACTTTGATACTGACATAGTGCCCTGGCGTAGCTGCTTAAACTCCACGCGCCACGCATCTCGAAGGGACTGAGGTACAAACTCTCTCAAGAACATCTTTGAAAAATGAACCCATTAAAGTTGATTCGTCGGACTACCCAACCCATACGCCCGCCACCACTGATAAGCCGCTCCCCTGAGCTGAAACGTAACAAAAGCAACCCTGCTCGTCTCTACAATACCCATAGTACGAAGAATGCGGTGACACTCCTCCAAGAAACCCCGGGCATCATCTGTCGCCAATCCACTGAAGGTAGGAGGATGGTACTTCTTGTACCTCTCAAGTCTGAGCTGCTCTTCCTTAGATGTTGCTTCCCTAACCACGGGCTGAACTGAGACCACGGGTTGTGCTGCCATGACACCTGGAACCTGACCAACATGAACTCGCTGCTTTGGAGTGTGGGCGGAGGGAGTTTGAGCTCCTCCCCTGGTCTGCGAAGTAGCTGGTGCACCCGGAATCAATCCCGCCTAAGTCAATGTATCAAGCATACTCAGGAAGTGTGCTAAGGTCTCCTAAAGTCCGGGGGTAACATCAGGCACATCTGTTACCTGCCCCCAAACTGGAACTACTGGCGGCTCCTCAACTACTGCTCTAGTAGGTGCTCTATCTACAGCACGTGCTCCTCGTCGGCCTCTGCCTCTTCCCCTAGCGACATCCGTTTCGGGGATAACGTTATCATAAATTGCAGCTCGTGTCCTCACCATCTGTGAGTGAATGGAATGATAAAAGTTCAAACTTCGAGATCAATGAACTCGATAGGAATGAAGGAAGTGAAGTTGTCCTAATAGTTCCGTAGCCTCTCGAAGATAAGTACAGACGTCTACGTACCGATCTGCAAGACTCTACTAAACTAGCTTATGACTCGTAGCACCTATGAACCTAGAGCTCTGATACCAACTTGTCATGACCCAATTTCCCCTCTGTTGGGTATCGTGATGTCACCTAGTCTTAAGGACTAGGTAATCCTAGCATTTACAGAATAACAACAAATAATAAATAACATCTAATACTTTCTGAAATGAATTCTTTATACAATATACATTTTCCCCAAAACCCGGTAGTACACGTCATAATATCTATAGAGTTTTACTACAACTTCTAAATACAATTGTTTAGAAATAAATAAAGACATTGTATGAACAAAATATGATGGTGACTCCAAATCCTTTGAAGAATGTAGCAGGGTTACCCTGAGTCTCTGCAACAGCAACCCGCGTTGCTCGCTAATGATCAACCAGCTATGAAATACCTGGATCTGCACAAAAAATGTGCAGAAGTGTAGTATGAGTACACCACTGCGGTACCCATCAAGTATCAAGACTAACCTCAGTGGAGTAGTGATGGGGAACAATCAAGACACCTACTGGACTAAACAACCTGAACAAATATGAGTATAGAAACAACAGAGTATGACATTTACATGACGACTACGCGGTATGGATAATAATACAGTAATTTCAATAAGAAAGGAAGACAATAAGTATCAGTGGAATACCAAAAAAAAATAACGACACAGAAGGATGAACGGAAACAAATCCAAAATCCGAAATCACAGATACAGAAAGAAGCAAGTAATAACTCAGCAACAACGACCATTTTCACATTAGGTTTTAGCCAATAAACTCCACGAGGTACCGAACCTCGGGCTAACCACAACTCACGGGTCCCAATACATGAACCCTAACTCTTGGCATCCTGTGCCCTCGTTATATCTCACAACCGCACTGGCGACTCACGTGCCAAATAGATTCATTCTCACATAGAAGGCAAGTAAACAAGGATATCCGTCTATTCTCAACAATATCACGAAAACCTATTAACCGATAAGGGTGCTTAACTACGTGTATGATTGTGCAAGTGTCCTAACATAGTTTATACCAGCTAGTAAGCATAAGGAAAGAAACGGATATCACGTAGAATATTTTCTCACAACTACCTCAAGATAAGGCTCACAAAGGTAAACATACCATTACAAGAATATCAACGACAAGAGTGCCCTCAGGCCATCACAAGTCAACACAAAACAATCCCCGACACAACCCACCTTGTATCGCCATGTGTGCAATAGTAAAGTGAATGCCCGCCTTGTCTCGCCACACGTGCATAATCATATTCCCACCTTGTCTCACCACATGCACAACCTCCCCCCCATATATATATTTCCGGCCTTGTCACGCCGCATGTGCAATTATCAATAGTAACCACAGCACGGCAGAAACCTCGTGCAACCCCATATCAACAATCGCACGACAAAAATCTCGCACATCACAATAACCAAAACCGCACGGTAGAAACCTCGTGCATCACCACAACAAGTACCACGGAAACAATGACAATAATACAAGATACGGTAAATAAATCAACTCAAGAACCTTCGATCACAAGAAAAGGTAAAACTAGTTAACAAGGAAAACCACAATAAGGAAAACTAGGTATGGTAAGAACAACTCAACAAGGAAAAAAATAACATGTAGCAATAGTCCCCCATTGTACGGTTCAATATCAAGAAACTAACACGAGTCCAATGATTCCAAATAAAGGTAAGTCCACTAAGGCATAGAACTTCTAAGATTCTTTTAAGGTTGGACCATTACGGAAGGGATACAGTCAATTCAACTAAAGGTAGGCATCGAGAAGATCACCATAACCTCAATTAAGGGAGAACATGTACAAAAGGGATAACTACAACTTCAAATAGGGATAAGCAGTTAGGGAGAAGGCAACATGGCAATGGAAGCGATAACAGTCTAAATTTAAGCATATATGAATTAAATATCAATAAGAATGAATCATAAAGCAATTAATTCTAATTAAGCAGGTAAAGGTGAAACTAGTAATTAAGGAACGTAATCATACAAGTACAACTAAATATTCATTGAATACAAGAACCTAGGAACCCTAAAAGGCCAATTTCCACAACATAAGTCCGAGAACGTACTCGTCACTTCACGTACATGGACTACAATCAACATAGAAGACTCAAATACTAAGGGGTAGTTCCCTCACACAAGGTTAGGCAAGATATTTACCTCAAAGAAGACAAACTGGTAATCTAAAATGAACTTCTCGGGTGAAATAACCTTCGGACGACTCAAATCTAATCGAAATAACTTCAAAATGCAAATAAAACTCATAAGAAACTATTCCGGATCATATAGACTCAATTTTTATCAAAAATCTAGAAATCGATCCCAAAAGTCGACCCCCGGGCCCGCACCTGGAACCCGGCAAATTTCACAAAACTCGAACATCCATTCCGATACGAGTTCAACCATACTAAAATTATCAAATTCTGATACCATTTCATCCCTCAAATTATGATTTTTTATTTTGAAAAATTTCTTCAAAAACCAAAATTTTGCTCAACTCAAAACACAAATTAATGATAAAATTGAAGATAAAATCATGGAATATACTAAATACTAGGTGAAGAATTGCTTGAAAACCCCCAAAATAAACTCCCAAAATCGAAATCTAAAACTCAAAATATGGAGGAAATGGCAAACCTCGAATATAAACTCTCTGCCCAGGCGTGACCGCACCTGCGAAAAAATTAGTCGTTTTTGCGCAACCGCAAGTGCGTATGACCAACTGCACCTTCCGCGTCCAAGGATCCGCTTCTGCGGTGCTGCGTATGCATACCAATTCTTCGCATCTGCGGAGACTGCCAAGACCAGCTCCTCTCGCACCTGCCTCTCCATCTTCGCACCTGCGACCATCGCACTTGCGCCCATGGTCCGCAGGTGCGATTACACCAGAACTCAGACCTCCTCAAAATCATGGAAACCATCCGCAACTCGTCTGAAACACACTCGGGGCCCCCGAGGCTCCATCCAAGCATACCAAAAGGTTCCATACCCTAATACGGATCCTCTCGAGGTCTCAAATCACATCAAACATCAATGAAACTACGAATCGCACCATGAATCGAACTTATGAACTTCCAACTTCTAAAACTCATGCCGAAACCTATCAAACCAACTCAGAATGACGTCAAATTCTGCAGGCAAGTCCCAAATAACATAACATAGCTATTCCAACTCTCGAAATCGCATTCTGACCCCGATATTACCAAAGTCAACTATTGGTCAAACCCCTCCACTTTTCAAACTTCAACTTTCGCCGAAATGCTTCAAATCACCCAACGAACCTCCAAAATCAAATCCGGACACACGCTTAAGTCCAAAATTACCCTACGAAACTGCTTCAGATCAAATGTCGTCGAGCGGGACTTAAATTCTCAAAACAACCAGCATAGTGGTTATAAAATAATTGTATTATTTGTATATCACTGTGTATAACACATCAAATAATGTGTCTTTGTATATCTAACATATGAAATTATAAATATAGTTGTTTAAAATTTTTTGTTGTCTCTATATTAATGTATATCACGATAAAAAGATTATATTATTTATATATCGCAATGTATAACACATCAAATAATGTGTATACTAAAATATATATCACAAATTTATTTTCATTCTTTATGTATATCAAAAATTCATTTTCCCAAATCTCAACTTCAAATCATTCCCAAATCTCAGTTTCAAATACACCTCATGAAAATTATTTTTGTCCCTCAAGAAAAAGTGATATACTGCGAGAATCTCAACATGTGTTGTTATTGATATTTGCACGTATTGTAATAGTTGATTCTATCTTTTGAAGTTAGGATCATCTAAAGACGGAGATTCCAAGTATAGAATCAATGATTTTCAATTTGGACCCTCCCCTTTTTGTACTTGATTTGGGGTTGTTGATTTATGTGGGGGAGGGGGGATGAACGGAAGTGACGTTGCAGCAGCTCCGACATCGCTGTTAGAGTAGAAATTTTCTCTAGAGTATTTGGTGAACATTAGATTTGAAATTCTTCTGTAGATTGAGTTTTTTAGGATTTGGCTATATAATGCCAATTTTTTTGGGATGTCTTTGCTAAATTTAATATATGGCTAAAAAATTGCCAATTCTCTTGATGATTTAACTCAAATAGCCGTTCACCTAATCTCTTAAACTTAAAATAGCTGGCGGATTTGTAAAATAGATATAATTCATGTACAATATGTTTATAATCTATGTATACCGACTAAAAAAAGTAAACACTATATATGACCGGCTATTTTAGTAACAATCCCTAAGTGTTATCATATCATGCCGTTTTTTCAATTAAGTTGAACTAGAAACTTACATTTAAATACACGTGGGATGTGGGCTAAGCCCAATACAAAGGATTGAAAATACAATGTAAAGCAAAATAAACCCAAAAAGGCACAAAACTGCAATCAACCACTGAAAAATATTGAGCTTTATGTAGAAGTGGACTAGGAGGCTACAATGTGATAGTTAAAAAATTTATTTTTGGAGTTCATTCCTGGTCACTCAACTATCTAAAATTACCTTATAAAGTCATTGTTCTTCCTTTCGTAATTGAAAAGTTACTTAATTATGTTTATTGCACGTAGAAGGTCACTAAACTATATTTCTCAAATTTTTAATGGCCAAATACCTACTGTATCCTCTAAATTATCAACCTTCATCTTTTTTTATAAACCTTTAATGATTTTTTCCTCTTTTTAATCTATATTACAAGTAAATAATATTTATAAACTAAAAATTAAAAAATTGTTTTCAAGCACATATAATTTGTAACAACAAAAGCTAGCCGAATATATGGGCAATTGCATAATGGAACAGGGTCTGCGTATTTATCATGTGTGTAATATTTGGCACAGATACGATTGAATTATTTGAAGAAGCTGCACAAATACAGATAATGTTACACCTGTTTTGAAGCATTAAACCGTCTATACGCATTTAACCTGCACATGGACCTTAGAAATCCTGTTGAACTCAATCAACTTACTAATAGCTTTTTGACCAAACTTCTAAAATAAACTTATTTTGATAAAAAAAAAATTGGGAGAAACAACTTATATTTGATTATTTAATTTGAAAAATACTTTTGAAAAGCAATGAATGCTTGGCCAAGCTTTTAGAAAGTGTTTTTAAGTATATTTTTCTATAAAGTGTTTTTCAGAGAAGTGTTTAGGAGAGAAATTACTTTTTTCTATTTCTCTAAAACAGTTTCTTTTTGTACTCAAAAGTACTCTGTTTTCTTCAAAAAGTTTGACTAAACACTTCAATTTTTTTTTTAAATTTTTTTTTTTTTTTGGACAAAAAATAAGTGCTTTTGTTTTTGGAAAAGCTTGGCCAAACAGGCTATAAGCTTAGTACCAGGGGCGCTCTAATTAGGTAAGGCAAATAAAGCCATTGCCTTAGGCCTCCAAATTTTAGGGCTCCAAAAATAAGTATTGTATTAATATTAGGATATATATAATTTATGTGATTATTATTAATAAAGATTCTAAATTTTAGTAATTTGTAATTCGATTGAGGCTGTACAGGTGAGTGAGTAAATAAGGATGGTGAGTGAGTAAATAACCATAAAGTTTCTCCCATTAAATTAAATACTTTCAGTGTATTTAGCTTCTCATCAATTTTAATTTTCTTCCTCTATGTACACTTTTCATTTATATGCAAGATATATTGTCTCTCATCTTTTCAAATTAAGTAATCTTCGAGGCCAAGTGATGCAAAGTTTGAAACTTGGTTCTCGCTTTTCTTGATCTTCCAAGCTTGAAGCTCGCCTGCTTTGAGAGAGGAGGGTTCTCTGTGGGGCGTCGATCTCTCGCCTTATTTTGTAGTAGGGCGATTGGATGGGAGGTGGAGCTCGGAAAACCATTCTCAGAAGGAGCAAGTTTAGCGGTCAGTAAGAAACTCCACAATCAAAATGAATGAGACATTTCATGGAAGTCTTAGTTGGACCCGGAGGCCGTAACATAAATTGCTTTCTTGAGCTTGCATACCAAGTTAGGATTCCTAGGAGAAGCCTATTCTTTTTTCACTTAAATATCATACTTTCATCTTTGAAAAATTTAAAAAATTATGAAGAGCACCTAATTCACGTAATATGCATCGCGCTCTTACCACTAGGCCAAAGTCATAACTACTCCGTTCCCACTAGATTACTAGATATTTGTTGCGCTTTAGACACGTGTATTTCACTACTTATTTGTTTCCACTATTTTCCCTTCTTCTTTTTCCTTATTTCCTCCACCATTCACCCCCGACCACAACTCTATCGTCGCCTCACCCACAACTTCAGCCCAGATGACATGGACATTCATTTGCAACGAATTTGAATTTTTTTAGGTGTAAGTAGCCAGTTTAAACTTTTAAATTTAAGTGTAAGTAATGAAACAATTTAACAACAAGATCCTAAAAAAAATATTTAACTTTCACTTGTGTACTTGTCAAAACATCATTAAGTAAATAATTTGACAACACTACCACAAATGTTTAGGCAATATGATGCCAACTATATCATTAGTGGTTTCCCTTAAAGAAGACAGAGTAAATGCAAAAATATTCTCTTGTAATAATTCATCACATAATTTCCCTTAGTTTTTGAGTTTTCTTTTTGTCATCCAAAATATGCATGTGCTAACACAGCTCACACTCCACATCCAGTAGGATTAGTAGGGTCTCTCTGCTGAATCAAATGTCTAGGATTACTATGATTGACTTAGCATCAAGGGAAGGGGAATCCACACAACCTCTTTCAATTGTAGCTACTCTCCCTTTTATGATAGAGTTTAATTTCGAGGGTATAGAAAAGGTCCCATTTCAATTTATGGCCTTCTCATCTTTCTTTCTTGGATAAGCCAAATCTATCAATATGAACTCTACTCTTATCAAATCCACCCAATGTTATAAAAGTGTCTCAACAAGTTTTTGTTCTTTCTTGTGCAAAAATAATTGGTGCTAAAGTATTACTCCCGAGGTTATTTTCACACATATTAAGAAATTCGTATTTTAACATTAATTAATTTACTATATTTTTACATAAACACTCCTAGCACAGGATCCAACATTATTTACTCTAAGGACAAGGTAGAAAAAAAAATATTTAATTCATCCTTGAAATCTGAAAAAATTACTTATTGTAGACCACAAAAAAAAATCACTAATTATGGATCGAAGGGGTAGTTCTTTAAAGTTTATTACTTCTTAATAAATATTTTCTCTACCATCAAGGAGTGTTATGAGACGGTGGATTCCTCAAACCTTAACCAAAGCTCTTGGATTCGGGTTCTGAGAATAGAAAAGCTTTTGGTGAAGAAAGCTTTACTGGTTTACCTCCTCTTGATAAGTCTATTCAACAAGAATTCATATCAGTCGAGCCTAATGAACTTCACAAAACCACAAAAGGAGATCGATAAGAAAGTCTCTTTTTTATTTTTTTTATACAAAACTACTGCACAACAAGACAGTTATATTTTAAAGTTGGTCAATGAATAATTATTTGTTACTTAATAAGTAGGGTATCTCAATATTTTGGAGTAATATGATTATTAATATGATCAGAGTAATTATGTATCACATAACCTCGATCGAGCCTTGATGGGTTCATGATTGTGATTTGACAATAAAAGTGTTACTATATGGTCCAGCAATCTGAAATTGAAATGAGTGTAGGCCACATCAATGTTTTAGGTTCCTTTGTGTTTGTGGGGTATAATTTTGGTACTCCATTTCATTACATTGTTGTCCTCTCTTGTTTATGCTTAGAAGCAACCTCGTCCATCATCTTCAATACTGATTGGATAACTTACTAATTTTTAGAAATTAAGGAAATGATGGAAAAGGAAATATAATAAATGGAGCAAAAAAGATTTGATGGGTCTTAAAAAGAAACTTTAATTCTCTTTCTTTTTCTTTTAAGGAGAAAAATCGGTTATTGTTATAACTTTTTTCCTCTTAACTAATAGCCTCTTTGGCCAAGCTTCTTGTTTGGCCAAGTTTTTAAAAAGCAAAAAGTACTTTTGAGTAGAAGTAGAAAAAAATAATTTCTCCCCAAAAGTACATTTTTGAAAAATACTTTTGAGAAAAACACACATAGAAGCAATTTTAAAAGCTTGGCCCTTAAAAATACTTTTCAACTTAATTAGCTAAACACAAATTATTTCTCACCAAAAATACTTTTTTGAAAAATACTTTTCAAAATAAACTGATTTTTCCAGTTTGGCCAAACAAGCTATAAGTGTGTTATAAGTGTAGTAAGATTGATAGGATCCAACACCACCTGTAATCAGATATTTTGAATTCGAGTTCTGAATTAAAATATTTTTGATAGAGAGCCGTCTCGCCTTTTAATGAGCTACACGATATATTAAAGGATGAAAGGTTCTTTTTCATTAATTTTTTTTTTTTTTTTGAGTTATATGAGCCCCATTTTTCTGAGTTTATTTCCTCTACCATTGAATGAGTACTTGAGAGATTGTCAAGACCATCTCCAACCCTAATATTAAATTTCACATTAAAATAGTGTAACATTAAATTTATTTTAATCATTACATTATTTTTTACATCAAAAACGAATATTTTTTTTAATATTCTTCTCTCTCTTCTATATTATATTATTATCTTTTATTTAAATTTTATTTTTTATTTTCTTCAAACAAATTCTATTTTTTTTCTTTTTTCCATATTCATCACATATAATTCACATTCACCACTTATATAATCATTTATTACAAAATTTTTAAAGGATAAATCGACTAAAAGTGAAATCATTGATAAAAGATAATTAAATAAATATTACATCATAGTCAAATTTAATTTAAGTACCACATAAATATTCAGCATTCGCCTCTATTCTCCTATAAATGCTCGATTAATGCAGTAAGAAATGCGAAATGCGCATCTTTATCCTTCATTTTTTTGTGTCGAGCTAAAAATTATCCAAATCGGCGATCTTCATCTACTGCTATTTCTACCGTAGGATCTGCACATTCACGTGCATCTTGAATTGGTGCATTAAGATCACGATCGTCGTCAATAATCATGTTGTGCTGTATAATACATGTGGTCATTATATCACGCAGCACCTCTTTTCTCCAAAACCGTGACGGACCTGCAACAATTGCAAAACGAGATTGCAAAACTCCGAATGCACGTTCAACATCTTTTCGACATGATTCTTGTTTCATTGCAAATTATTTCTTGCAACAATTTCGACAACCACAAGCACAACAATCTTCTACCCCGCTCTTCAGTTTTTTAATAATTTTGGTGCACCTGAAAATGACATACCGGATTACTAAACTTATATTTTATCTTTTTAACGTATCCTCCTTTGATGTACTTTTAATTTTAATGTATGTTTATTTTATGTATTGTTAATTTTTTTTTTAAAATTTTAGTTTTCACTTTTCAATTTTAGCAACATTAGATATCTTACATTTGCATTTTTCATTTTTAAATAATGATTATATTTCTTTTTATACAATTACAATAATAGTAATAAAATTAACTTATAATTTTATATAAATATATATCAAAAAAATAGGATATAAAATTAAAATTATAAAGATCTTAATATAACAATTAATTATATACACAATATATGATAAATTAAAAGTCCAGAAAAATAAAAAGATTAATACAATAATAATAAATTAAATTTGGTATTGATGAATACACTAAAATAGTGCAAAATTTGATATTCCGTTAAAGCAAAAAAACGCAAAAACCAAATTTAGATTTGGTGCAAAAAATAGTGCATCATTGGAGATGCCTTAGCTCTTAGATTGCTATTGGATTAGTTGACTATTGACGTGGGCGCACTATTTGATTTTATGTTTGCACTATGCTATTGAATTTATTTAACTAACCTACCTAATTTTTCTAAACTTTTTTCTTATATTGCTCAGCTCTTAAAATTAATTAATTGCAATAATACTTTTGATCCTTAAACCAGACGAAGACGTGTTTCGTCAGGGGCTAAAAACAAATTATACTTTATCTAGACTAATATAACAAACCATTAAATAAATAATAAGAAGTTGTGGACCAAATATATAATATTATACTTTAGAAGGTTCCTTAATTTCTAAGTGAATAACTGAAAGCGTCTTCCACTGAGATCTCTACTATTCTCAATATTACTTAGCTGAATAACTACCTGGTTTATTTAAATACGTAACATATTCAGATAAATATCGATCCATTACCTAATTCAGTTGTTAATTATATTTATTTGGCCCCATAATTAGTTGTGGTTGATAAATGGACAATCCAATAGACGAGTGGAGACAGAAGATAATGACGACGTCTAATTTCAGTTCATTGGCCTTTGAATTGAGTCTATTAGACGTAATTTTAAAGGATAATGCATATCCAAAATAGTTCAATGACTTCTTCCAATAATTCATCGTTATATTTTTTTCCACTAGAATCATTCAATTTTGGAATTATAAGGTAGCAGGATGGAAGATTGGCATATATAGACTTTTTCTTTGTTTATACTCCTTCCGTTCATATTTACTTGTCCACTATACTAAATAAAGAGAAATATATCTTTTTTTCTTCATATTTTACCCTTATCATTAACTACTCATTCTCCAAATAATTTCCAACACTTTAAAAATACTATTATTATTATGGATAAAATTATAAATTATATACTTCATTAAATTTTTGTAAAAAAATATATAAAATAAAAAATGGACAACTAAAAATAATCGGAGGGAGTATATGGAGATATGGATTGCGTTTTTGTTCGACACAACATTTAAGGAAAATGTACGTTGAGAATACGTTTCCCAGTTTTCGTGTTTTAAGCACAAAAGATTTGTTATAATTTGATTGAGCGATATATAAGGAAGTAGCTTTTCGTCTTTAATGTTCTGCTTTTAAGGCTTTAGGTCATGTATTTATTCTTGATACCACTAACACTTTCCACTTTAATCAGGCTGAATTACTCTTTATTAATTGCCGAAAGTTGTTATATGGTGTGAAACTGTGAATTAATTATAGAACATTCTCGTTCTCGTTCTAAGGAGATAAAAGGAAGCAAAAAGAAAGGGGAGGAAAAGGGGAAAAAAGAAAAAAAGATAACGAACATTTTCTTTAGCATCACCACTAAGTCGTTAACTTATTGACACTCAAAAGTTTTAAGAATATTTATCTTTCCTTATGACTAATTTAATAGAGTGGTAACACTCTAACAATAATAATACGTGCTTTGTCAAGGGAAAGTTGTTTTATCAAAAAAGTGCTAACCTTTTCTTAAAACGAAATAATGAGAAGATAGGGGTAAATCCTAGTCAAGGATAATTAACTTTAGATCGAAGAATATTAAGTAAGAAAAATCGGATATGGTTACGCTTGAGAACTCGTTAAGATTGTAAAAGATGTCAAATATAAATAATGGGCTTACATTCTCAATGATATTACTCCATAACGTATGATAAAGAAGAACAAGAAGATGCAACACTAACGGCTACGAAAGATGTCTTTATTGATTCGGTGATGATGATTACAAAGATCTACAACAAGGTTTTGAACCTTCTCTTGAGTATCAAGCAGACTCTCTTCAGAGAGGACCAAAAAGAACCCCCCCCCCCCCCCCCATCTATCATTCTCTTATCATGTATATATACCAGGTGTTCCCCCTTACCCAACGGTCCTAGCCAGAGTACTTTAATCTGTTGTTTGCGCTTTAGGCCGACCTTCCTAAGTGTCGTGGACTCGTGGTGTGTGCTTCGCCGTAGAGGCTTTCCGATGGTTCGACCTCGGCCGTGGCCGAGATGCTCCTCGTTATGGTGCCTTGTGGATACAATCATGACTTAATCGCCCTCTCGCCATTCCTTTTTTATGTCATTCTCATGTGGTCATATTTCGACCCATATAGTTAGTCCCTCCGCCTATTGGGGTCGCCTTTGAGTGAGCACGATGGGAGGACCTCGTCAATTCGAAGACTTGAGAAATTTGAACGTTTTTGGGCGATGGGAGAGTAGCTCATGGCGAGATAGTGACGTGACGTTTCGAGAGATGCGTCGGACCGTAACGTCAGTTCAAGATATCATTAACTCATACGTCATTAGGGTGCACGTTCTCTATGTGTTGCGTCGTTTTCCCCTGCCCCTTCTGTTATTTTCAAAAAATAACGGCGCTTGGTTTTCCTGTTCTGAGCATTTATATTCCTATAAATAGAGGGGAAACTCCTCATTTGAAAGTTGTGCTTCCGATTATTCAAAAGAAAATCTCAGGGTTTTCTTCTTCCCTCGTTTCTCACGTTGTTCTTCTTGTTAGCAAGTCTTGTGATTGCTGCCCTCTTGTCCTTCTCATTTCCGATCTGAGCAACCAGCAAAAGAAATGGCTAGTGCATCTTCCAACCCCGATAGAACCATAGGTGTCCCCGTACCGGAAAAATGACGTTCCCCCCCTCGAGGAGGGGGTTGTTATGGAGGAGGACGAAGTATTATCGACGATGGATGAGTTGGTCCCTCGCACAGGAAAGCCAAGGACTGATTTCAACAGCACTGCTGAGGATGATCCTGAACCCGTTATTTCTAGGATGGATACCACGACACTCGCGGAATTTAGAGCCAAATGGAGAATCCTCGAGCATATCGAACTCGTTCCAACGGGTTCTGATATTGTGCATATACACCATCCTGGATACTGTGCGTTCTACGTGTATCCATTCGTCATCGGATACACACTTCCTCTCCCTTCCTTGGCGGCAGACTTTGCCGCTTCTATGAAGTGTGTCCCTTCAGCTCTCTTCATACATATATAAACTTTTCCTAATGATCCTCAAGTATGCGGAGCTGGCCGACCGAGGGATTTCTCTTCAACACCTGCTTCACCTCTTCGTCCCCAGTTTTCATAAGGGCACGATACTGCACCTTCGTCACCGAGGCACTAAGAGTCTGGTGGTCGGGATGGACGACAAGACCAACCGCCGCTTCTGGGGGAGCTTCTTCTATGTTCGCACGGAGCACGTGGTATCTAACCCTGTTGGGTTCCCCGAGACATGGAAATTTTTTCGTAGGTCTTTCTTCCTTTTCATCTCCATTTCCCTTTTTTTAAAACGACTGTTGCTTTTTTTTCCCCAGTGATCTTGTTGAATATTTATGTTCTTGCAGTCGAGAGATTACCCCCTCCGCAAGTTGCCGATATTCGCGGGTGGGTGAGCTCGATTCTCCTGCATACAGGGGGGGGGGGTCCGCTAATGGGCACCCATCCACGAGAGGTTTGGGCGAAGACCCTTTGCCAGTAAGTCGTCTTGTCTCGGTCTTGGTTTCGCTCTGTACTCTCTTTTGCCTTGCGTCTTTTCTTTGTGGGGTTTCTCGTTGGCAGGTCGGAGAGGAGCAAGAAAGGCGAGAGCTCCTGCCCTTGCTTTCCGCCAGCCGGCTTCTGCGACCAGCCCTGTACTAGTGGTGGCTGCGGACAAGGGAGTCCAGAATCTGGCTGTTTCACAAATCACGTCAGACACCCCGGTCCCCACGGTTCGTTCGACGGACGAAATTTCTCACAATAATGGCGAAGAGGCGGAGGATAACGTCAGAAGAGACGTCTTTGATTGAAGCGCCCTCGAGGGTTGACCCTGTTACGGTGGTGTCTGAAGCTCGAGGCGATGCCAACCTGGGAGTGGAGGCGATACTTGTTTCGGGCGTGGAAAGGGCCGTTGTGGTATCGGGGCATAGTTTAGTGGCCGCCACAGTTACTCCGAATGGACCATCAACGTTTCGGCAAGCTCATACCTCCTCTTCGGCTGATAAGAGGTTAAAGGGTGTGGTGGTGGATGACTACGAGTCCGATTCAGACACCGATCCTGAGGACATGAGGATGTTCGAAGAAGGCTTTACCAGAGTTGATGTGAGGGCAAGAGGTCTTTCCCGTGTGCTTGAAATCCCGTCGGACTTTAACCTGTTGGAGGATATAGTGGATTTGGTGCCCCAATTTGACCTTCTGTGCTCCGCCGCTGAAAGCGTGTCTCTTCGGGAGATTAGCAACTCTGGTTTGTAAGGCGGTGTGGCTGGGATGGCCTTGAGGGTGAGTTTCCTTTTGTTACTTTCTTTGTTTTGTATCTTTTGTTTTCGCTGCTTCTTCTTCTCTTTCTCGTTTTGTTGTTTTTTTTTGTTTAGACTTACATGCTGGAGATCGAAAGTGGTCGTCGTGCTGAGACGCGGGCCAATGTCTTTTTGAAGATGGCCGCGAAGTATCGTCGGTATCGCAACACGTGTTGTGAGATGCACGTGCAACTTAGGGAGGGCGGTAATACTCGATCCCTCAGGGATGAGTTGGAGAAGAAGGACGAGGATCTGCTGCGGTCTATCCACAGATGTAGCCAGCTCGAGGGGTTTCTCACGGTTAAAGACGAGGAGCTCGAGGTGGGCAAAGGGGTTGCGACGAATGCGAGGACCTTTAGGCGAAGGTGTCGTCTTTGTGAGCCGAACTCGAGCAGAATGCCAGTAGAGTTTCTAGTCTAAGCGCATAGTGGGCGGAAAAGGTGACCGGCTTGAAGAGGAAGGCGATCGAGTTAGAGAGGGCCGAGGGGGTCCGGTTGGCGGCTGTGGCGAGGAAGGCAGCACTGGAAGACACTATTCGCATCCTCAGGTCAGAGCGAGAGGCCGAGAGGGAGACGACCACGATGAAGGAGGCAAGGTTCGAAGAGCAAATTGGGCGTGCTTGAGCGGGATGCCTCGAATCTGGGTGACCAAGTGGTGGATCTCGAGGTCGAGAAGGCGTAGTTGTTGGCTCAGACCCCTCAAGAATCCGCCCCTGTTGTTGTCCCCCGCCGCCTGTATAAGATGTGGGTCCATGCTGAGGCCTAACGATATATATATAAGTATTTGTGGCCGGCAGGGAGCATCCCTGAGGCCGCTTTTGAAGATGCTCGTGTGAAGGCGCACGAGGCTCGTCTTGCCTGCGGCTATGATCCCACGACACCGGAGACCGATGGGGATGCTGAGATTGAAAATGGGCTCTCTTCTACTGGTGATAGTGCTGGCGGGGACGATGGCGGAGATGCGGCAGAGTGAAGTTTTGTAGTCTTTCAGTACCCTTTTTTTGGTTCTTTTCTTTGGTGTTGCTCGTTGTTGTTGTTTTTTTGGGGGCCTGTTTTGGCCTCTTGTAAGATGCTATGCGTATGTAAATTTTGAATAAGACTCAGTTTGTTTTTTGATGTATGTTCCTGGCTCTCTTATTTTTTCTTCTTTCCCTTTTGAAAAAGATCTTCAGACATTCTCGTGATGAGTCCCTGTCTTTCAATTGGAAATTTGGTGGGATTGAACCTTATTTATTCGAGTGAGGACGGACTTTACTCGATTCGAGCGAGGTCGAATTTTATTTTATTCGAGCGAGGTCGAATTTTGCTTGATTCGGGCGAGGTCGAGTTTTATTTGATTCGAGCGAAGTCGAATTTTGCTTGATTCGAGCGAGGTCGAATTTTGCTTTATTCGGGCGAGGTCGAATTTTACTTGATTCGAGCGAGGTCAAATTTTGCTTGATTCGAGCGAGGTCAAATTTTGCTTAATTCGAGCGAGGTAGAATTTTGCTTGATTCGAGCGAGGTCGAATTTTACTTGATTTGAGCGAGGTCAAATTTTGTTTGATTCGAGCAAGGTCGAATTTTACTTTGGCGATTCGAGCGAGGTCAAATTTTGCTTGATTCGAGCGAGTTCGGATTTTTAGTTGATTCGAGCGAGATCAAATTTTTCTTTGACGATTCGAGCATGGTCGAATTTTACTTGATTCGAGCAAGGTCGAATATTTAGTTGATTCAAGCGAAGTCGAATTTTTCTTTGGCGATTCGATCGGGGTCGAATTTTACTTGATTCGAGCGAGGTCGAATTTTGCTTGATTCGAGCGAGGTCGAATTTTTCTTGATTCGAGCGAGGTCGAATTTTGCTTGATTCGAGCGAGGTCAAATTTTTAGTTGATTCGAGCGAGGTCGAATTTTTCTTTGGCGATTCGAGCGGGGTCGAATTTTACTTTGGCGATTCGAGTGAGGTCGAATTTTTCTTTGGCGATTCGAGCGGGATCGAATTTTACTTTGGTGATTCGAGCTAGGTCGAATTTTACTTTGACGATTCGAGTGTGGGTTCAGTGGAGTGGTGTAAGAATATCACGTGCCGCCTTGCTTTCATTGGAGAATTTCATGCGTTGTTGCAGTTTATGCACACGACGGGGTGAGTCCCAGTCTATATAATCCCTTCATTGCTCGGCCTGGAGAGACCATTGACGGGACGGACAATGAACTCGCTGCTTGGATATTCGGATGTGATTTGATGTATATAGTCGGGTGAGTTGGCGTTGCATCGCCATAGCGAGCATATGGGCGAGCTCCTGGTACTCACGTTCTGCTTGTGTTGGGGTGCCTAGGACCGGGTCAAATTGAGGAGCTTTGAGCTCGCCGCATAGTCCCTTTCTTATGGAGATTGTTTCTTAATGATGATGGTTCGTTCTGAGCCGTTTGTCTGTTATCTGCAGTATGGTATGGTGTGGGGGTTTCCCAATTCGCCGATTGTTGTAGGGAGGAATTTAGATCTAGTGTGTCGGCTAACCTTCGCTCGCGTACTCGGGAGGGCGTAGCTTTTTTTCGTTTCACTTCCCCACCTTTTTTTTAAAGGAATAGCGGGTTAGAGATACAATGAATCATTCGTTACCTTGGTCGGCTGGTTAGCTGATGAATGAGGGAGAATGGTCACGTTTTCCTTACCTGTTGCACTCCTTAGACCTGACGTCAGCTTCACACCCAGCCTCGTCATTGTTTGAGCTTGAGCGTCTCGTAGGTGGATGATCCACTCCACCCGTTAGGACCTCGATCTCATACCACAAACACACAGACGAGGAGCATTTTAACAGTAAATTACACAACAAGCATTGTCTCATGTAGTAAGAGGTGAAGGTGGTATGTGCGGGGTGTAGGTGTTGGGTGCTAACCTGGAAGTGAGATTACGGACGCGCTTGATATGCAATAGTCACAGTCCCACTATGATGGCTTACGCTCGCAAATACACCAGAGTTGGTGTTGTTGCGCAACGTAGCTATCGTGTATAAGCCAGGCATAACTCCGATTTCGTGTAAGGATTTATCCTTGGTTGGTTTGGTGGTTTCGGGGGTTCGCCGACCGGTTTCATAAGTCGACGTTCGTGATGAATGGATGGAGCTTCACCGGACGGTGGATAGAACTGAGGCCACATTTGGATCTAGAGGGAACTAAGGCTTTGACTAGAAAATCCCCACAGACGGCGCCAAATTGTTTTACCCAAAAAGTGCTAACCTTGTCTTAAAACAAATTAATGAGAAGATAGGGGGTAAATCCTAGCCAAGGATAATTAACTCTAGATCGAAGAATATTAAGTAAGAAAAATCATATATGGTTAAGCTTGAGAGCTCGTTTAGATTCTAAAAGATATCAAATGTAAATAGTGGGCTTACATTCTCAATGTTATTACTCTATAATGTATGATAAAGAGGAACAAGAAGATGCACCACTAACTGCTACGAAATATGTCTTTAATGATTCTGTGATGATGATTACAAAGATCCGCAACAAGATCTTGAACCTTCTCTTGAGTATCAGGAAGACTCTCTTCAGAGAGGACCGAAAAGAACCCCCCCTCCCCCATCTATCATTCTCTTATCATGTATATATACTAGGTGTTCCCCCTTACCCACCGGTCCTTAGTCAGGATACTTTAATCTGCTGTTTGCGCTTTAGACCACCCTCCCTAAGTGTCGTGGCGTGTGCTTCGCCGTAGAGGTTTTCTGATGGTTCGACCTCAGCCGTGGCCGAGATGCTCATCTTTATGGTGCCTTGTGGATACAATCACGACTTAATTGCCCTCTCGCTATTCCTTTTAGATGCCATTCTCATGTGACCAGATTTCGACTCATACAAAAGTTTATTTGGATGAGAAACACTAATACATTGAAAGGTGACTGGTGGTAAAAATATTAGGTAATTTCTTTTTATTTATTTAAATTTTGCTGGACAAAATTATTTAATTTAGTAGAAAGTAGATTATACTCTTAAAATTAATCGGGATATACACAAGTTGGGTTGGACACTATAATTATAAAAAAAATGATGTGAAAAGCATTAAAATGGGGAGACTGTTTTTCTTTTCTTTTTAAAAAAAAAAATTATATAAAAGGAATACGAATAAGAATAATCTCCTTTAGTCCCCTCTTAGGAAAGAAGGTTAACTTAAGTCCATTTTAAGGAAATGTATTTTTTTTCAACATAAAATTTTCAATTTTCTGTTGAGATGGAGTAAATTAGACTTTCTGGTGACGAACTTTTTGTCTTCAATTGATGAAGTTTAAAAGGTGAGTACAAAAGTATTTTAGAATGTTGTTATCCTAAACTAAAAGCAAAAAGCTTCAGGGGCCGATTAGTTAAATATTAGTTGGTGATAAATATACTGTTTAATACGATAGAGATATATCTGATAGCGATGTTAGAAACAAAATAACAATAAACGCAGGTCTTGTCTAATATATTTATTTACTTATCTAGCGAACATGAATAAAATAACCAATACTAAAAATAAAAAAGGTACATATTATACTAGTGAGAGTTACCCGTGTCTCACTTGGTGTCATGTACTCGCTTTGGGCACGACTGATCCAAAATTAGTCGCACGATATCCATTGAAGCGGAAGCGCTCTTTACAATAAATTTTTTCATTCGCATGCTCGAACCTAATACGTCTGATTAAGGATTGAAATTTCTTATCTATCCCAAAACAATCTTTACAATTTGTTTGGATGGTTATTACATAACGTTTCATAATGTTTCGTATCATATTGTATTATATTGTACCGTATCGTTTGATTAATACAATGTTTGGATATATTATATCGTTTGCCATCTTCATAATATCATGTACCAACAATGTGAAGAATAAAATTACAAATATTGTTAAGAAAATTATAATACAATTTAGAATTATTAAATAAAAAGGTAGGGTAAAGGATAAAATAAAATTATTTAATAATAAAAAAGGGTAAGATGAGAGAAAACGACAAGGTAACAACGCGACTACACCAAATCGGTTGTTACATAAAGTGACACTTTTCATCGTTACGTAACAACGGATATAACGATACGATACATTAAGATTTAAGTAACAATCAAAACAAACATTGTATTTAAAGTAACAATACGATAAAATGCAATAGATAACGACCATCCAAACAAGCGGTTAGTAATGGATATATTCATAATTATATAGTCATTTCTGATTGGAACATTAAAAGGACTTGAGATGGTTTATTATGGAGAATTTATGATTAATGGTCTTGGATTCATTGATTCTACAAGATTGTCAGATCAGGAAAGCATGAAAGATGAGATCAATTTGATATGAACAACTTGTAATTCAGTAAGAATGCTTTAATTTTAAATGCATATTAATTTATGTATAATTTTAATTTAAAAAATATGGTTTAAAGTTATCTTTTTAACAACTAATAACAGGGCATGCGGACAAGTAAAGGAATTTTTTTTCTCCTATGTTTGGACAACCTAAAAGACAACAACAAATACTAAAATTTGTTATGGAATAAAATTCGCCAGTCAATTTAGCTTTTTTGTACTGCTCATCTCATGTGCCCTGTCTCTGGGTATGGAATTATATCAACTTTTTAAGTACAACACTTGAAATTGAAAATAAAAAAATAAAATTTAACTGGCTGGTCTCTCAAAGTCATTTTTCAGATACACTCTTTCTCAAACTTTTTTGTTAGATTTTATCGTTTTCTAGTTTCCTACTTTACCCTCACTCCCTCTCTGTTTTTCTCTTTAAGAGCCCGTTTGGGCATAAATAAAAATTTCATTTCTTTTCGCTTTTAAAATTAGTGTTTGACCATAAAATTTTTAATTTTCACTTGAAGATGAAGTTTAATTTTTTTTTTAAATTTGAGAAACTCCAGAAAGTTATTTTTCAGAATTTTCATTCAAATCACTCACAAAATTTTAAAAACAATCCAAAATAATATTCATGTCCAAACACAACTCTAATTTTCAAAAGAAAAAATCACTTTTTTTTAAAAATTTTTACTATACTTATGTCCAAATGCCCACTAAATAGTACTCGTAACATTTTTTTCTCAAGTCAAACCTAATTCAAATTGGAAGAAAAGCAAATTCCTCAATTAAGCTATACACACCAATAACACTTGATCAGATCAAATGTGAATTTTACTTTAACGATCTTAAGTTAATGTACAATGATCACGAGACCAGTAGACTAGACTCATAGGTAAATATTATTACGCATTTAGCGATTTTATTAATACAAATACAACTTTCGAACAAATTTTTAAACTCACGTGAACTAATACCCAATAACTGCAAGTAAGTGTCTCAAACCTAACCACATAAATATGTCAATATGAGGTGAAGTGAATAGTATTAATATTTAACCTTCAAAAATAACAAAGATATCAAATGTGCTCGTTTGTTTCCACGTTGAGATTGAGAAAATATTACCTCATATGCTTATTTTTATTTTTTCTTTTAATTTTTTTGTTTTTGTAAAATGTAAACAAAAAAGAAAGGCAGACGATACACAAAGCCTCGTTCACGCGAGGTCGGGGAGGTGTCGCATCCCAAAGGGATATAATGTAGGTATCCTATATTGATGCAAGCATTAGTGACCGATTTCAAAGATTGAATTCGTGACCGATTTCACAGATCGAACCCGTGACCTACAAATCACGCGGAGACAATTTAATCGTTGTTCCAAGATTCCCTTCATTTTTTTTCCGATAAAAAGTATTCAATATGTCCAGATGACTTGATCACAACTAGAAGTGTAGAACTAATGTCTTGATTCCGCTAAAGAAAATACAATGGATATAGAGTTAAGAAGTTTCCAAAGCCCTCAAATTCAAACTTTGAATAAAAATTACACGTTTTACATAGTATTTCACACTTTATATGAAATCTGTAGAAACAAAGTTGATAATTTTGACTAAACTAGAGAGTAACGTTCACGGACTAAATCAATTTTCAAAATATCACATTTGTATATATAGATCTGGATCTCACCGTCCAAGGTTTTAATACTAGGATCTTACTATATCTGTCAAGAATTTAATTAGTAGTATTAATTCCAACTATGTGAAGGTGCTAATAAATGAGATCATAAATAACTCCTTTATCAAATACACATATCAACTATACATGAGTGTTTGGCCTTCCAACTTGTAAATTACACTTCCACACGACATTATAGTTGAAAATATTCAAATGTTGATTCATCCAATATTTTCTTAACATCGAGAGTTGTGACAAAATAAATATAATAATTTTATTTTCAATTAGAAATTTCAGATTCAAGTCTTTAACATGAAAATGATCCCGATAAAAAGTGAACGCTTTATCGTTTAAAGGTTGTTTGATTGGGAAATAAATATATTGTAATTAGTTATCATAAAATTGTTATCCCACTTTTTCATAAGTATAAAAATAAAAATATCTCGAAATTAATTCTACCCTGATTTCATTCCAATCAAATGTGAGATAAATATATCTCAAATTTAATCTTTAAATGAATTATCTCTTATTACTCGGACCAAAAATCCCTAATAATACTTTGAACGAATTCGATTAGTAGGAGGTCTGATATGGGTAACTGATAGAAAAAAAAAAAATTTCAAAGGTTATTTTGGTATTTAAACTTAGAACATAATATTAAAAGCCAACTTCGAAACCGAGAGCCATGCCGCTATTCATTCTGCTCCATCACAATGTGACCCTTCTGAAATTAAACCCTTTCTCTCTCTGCCATCTCTGCAACTTCATGACCTCCATTATTATTATTATTATTATTTTCCTTGGGAAACAGAAACTGAACCAAACCCCAATACTAAATTATTTTTAGGTGTCAATTCTTTTTCTGTGACGATATTCGTTCATTTCTTTATTCTTCAAGTTAAAACGAACTCTTAACAAACCATCCCCTGTTTCTTCATCTCTACTTCAATACCAAAAACGACAGCCCCATTTCACCAGCTACACACCATAACCCTTTTCTCTTTTCCAGGGGTTTAAGAAGGAAGAAAAAGATTACAAATGTTGGAAACAAAAAGAACAAACAATAGAAGCAGAGGTTTCTATGTAAGAATGAGGCTATATAATAATAATAATAATAGCAGAAACGTTAGAACATCAGAGAAGAGTTTTTGTTACAGATATTTCAAATGGGTGCTTTGGTTTTCACTTTCTTTTTACTTCTTTGCTTCTTTTCTCTTTAATCACAAGCCTAATACTGTCTCCTTCATCTCTAAAACTACCGTTTCTCAATCTAAAGCTTCACGTGCTCTCATTGAATCAATCAACTCTTCTTCAGTTCTTCAATACCCTAAACATCCTCAAGGTAATTAATGACTTCACATTATTATTCTTCTACTTTTTGCTAACATTAATGTTAATCTTTATTTATTTTTTGGTTTCAGATTCGTTGAATGGTTTGAAGATTTACGTTTACGAGTTACCAACAAATTACAATACGGATTGGTTATCAAATGAAAGATGTAGCAACCATTTGTTTGCATCTGAGGTGGCAATACATAGAGCTTTGTTAAACAGCGATGTCCGAACATTTGACCCGTGGGAAGCTGATTTTTTCTTCGTACCCGTTTATGTTTCTTGCAATTTTAGCACAGTCAATGGATTCCCAGCTATTGGTCACGCTCGTTCTCTTATTGGTTCAGCTGTTGAGCTTATTTCTTCACAATTTCCATTTTGGAATCGTAGTTTAGGTTCTGACCATGTCTTTGTCGCTTCTCATGATTTTGGAGCTTGTTTTCACACGTTGGTAAGTCCAAAAATTGAATCTTTCATTGACTGTTCTGTTATTCTTTCAATAAAAGATGAAATCTTTTTGGGTTTCCTAGAAAAAATAAGATAAAGTTTTAATCTTTATGGTCTTTTAAGATGAAAGTTTTGATCTTTATGTGATTTTATTAACAGGAGGATGTGGCTGTGGCAGATGGGATACCTGAAATTTTGAGAACTTCGATTATATTACAAACGTTTGGTGTAGAATATGATCACCCATGTCAAAGGGCAGAACATGTTGTTATTCCTCCGTATGTGTCGCCGGAAAGTGTACGAAAAACGCTGGCCACGTCGGACGTTAATGGTAAACGTGATATTTTCGCGTTCTTTAGGGGTAAAATGGAAGTCCACCCTAAAAATGTCAGCGGGCGTTATTACAGCAAGTAAGTAAATTTTTTTTATCCCCGTGACGATTTTTTTGTTGTGTTTTAATCTTAAATTTCTAAATTGACCCCTGACCCTTTCTTGTCTTGTCCTATCGTTTTCAGAAAAGTTCGTACTGTTATATTACAAAAGTATGGGAATGATCGGAGATTTTACCTCAAAAGACATAGGTTTGCCGGTTACCAGTCGGAGATATTACGGTCAACGTTTTGCTTATGTCCATTAGGGTGGGCCCCATGGAGTCCAAGACTGGTGGAATCGGTCGTTTTAGGCTGTGTTCCGGTAATCATCGCCGACGGCATCGAGCTGCCGTTTTCCTCCGCCGTACCGTGGGCGGATATCTCCTTAACGGTGGCGGAGAAAGACGTCGGAAAGCTGGGTACAATTCTTGAACACGTGGCTGCCACCAACTTAAGCATCATACAACAGAAACTGTGGGACCCTAGAATTACACGGTCCCTCTTGTTCCATGATCGGACGGTGGAGGGAGACGCCACGTGGCAGGTTTTACATGCTTTGACACAGAAGTTGAATAGGTCTCATGGGAAGTCAAGAGTTTCAAACGAGTAGAATTTTGACACGTGTGAGACTTATTATGGGGATAGAATCTACTGCCAGCTAAGAAAGGCTCTTTAATCGACGTGGAAATGTGTAAATGTGGGAGACAGCTATGGATGTATTGGACTATTCTTTATTTTTAGCAGAAGAAGAAAGAAAGAGAGAGAGAGAGAGACAAGACAACTCTGTATATTTTTCACTTTTTATGTATATATAGAGTTAGGAGGAATTCAGAAAATTGGTAAGTGGGGTCCAAGATTACAGAGATTTTATTGTAAGCTGAGTTGGCAAGATATGATTGGTTGTAGATGGACATTGGCTTATGTTGTGTACATGTGAAGAAAGGGCATATTATTTTTTTATTGGTATGGTATGGGGGAAATAAGAAGAGACAGTAGATGGTTGAGAAAATGCGCATGGTCTGCAGTGTGGATGCTTCTGCTTTGCTGTACAATTCCTTTGTTTTTCTTTTGTATCATTGTAGAAATTAATTTTACTCAAATATACGAAAGTTAGAAAGAAATTGATAATACTTTATTCATGTCGTTTAAGCCTTGAAGCTCATAAAAGCCCGCTTAAGTTGTGTTTCAGTGTAGGCAAGAAACTATGTGTACCTCAATGTCCATGACTATCTGCAAACATTATGAGTGAAAGGTTTTTTTTTCTTTTTTTCTTGAGGTTGTATGTATTTTAACTTTTTTTTCTTAGTTGCACCTTTAAAAAAAAAAAAAAAGTTTATATTTTAATTGAACTTTGTGCTTTAGCAACACTGGTTAAACTCAATGATATTGAAATTTTTGTATCCTCTTACTGACATTTGTGAGGAAAAATAATTGTAGAGTATGTGATTTGAATGAATGAGGAGATGTAGTGAAGAACATGGGTGCAAGTGTTTACCCTTAAATGATTAAGTGGGAGAGAGAATATGGAAAGGACCAGGTTGGAGACAGCGAAGAAGTGTCAGAAACTTTAATGTTGTATTTTAAAAATGGGTTGAAACGTTACTACGTTAGAAAGTGAAAGAAGAGAGTAGTAGTGGTAATTCAATAATTCAGTGGTCACGGGTTGCAGAGTAAAATCAGACCAAAAATTGGCCAAATGACATATTTTGTCCCCCCTAGGTTCTCTGTTTTTAAGGCAATGTTTTGGACTTTTGGGTCTGTTTAGTTGTCTTCTACGCCACCTTTCTTATTCTTTCTCACCACAGTTTTACCATTACCTGTTTATGATAATGTTATCCTTATCCTTGTGTATGACATTTTGGTCAATCGTATTGTTATGTTGTACTCTATATCATTTAGCTCTTAGGAAAATGATTTGATTATTAACTGAAAAATAGATTGCGAGCTCAAAGTGAAATTGGGTATGCTGAATATGGCTTCTCGCCCAAAGTCTTATCTGATCGGATTTCAGTTATATCCTGTTTGGCCCAACTTTCTCCAATTCTACAACTACTTTTTTTCAAATAAAAAACATTTTTTATCCAACGTTGATGTGTTCGGAGAAGCAGACAAATATAATTTTTCTTCAATAATATTTTTTCGAGAAGCACTCTTGAGTAAAAACAGTTCTCAAAAGCTTGATCAAACACTAATTACTGTTTAAAAGTATTTTTCAAATTAATTAGTCAAACATAAACTAATTCTCACAAAAAGTACTTTTTTGGAAAATATTTTTGAACAAAATACTTTTCAAAATAATCAGATTTTAGAAGGTTGGCCAAACAGGTTATTAGTAACTCAAAACATGAATAAAAATTAAGCAAAATGTGGTCAAAGAGTAAATATATCTAATAATATTATTTTTTAAATAGTGAGTTACACAGCATGTTCCGACCTTAGCTCAGTTGGTAGAGCGGAGGACTGTAGTTGGTTAATGCCAAGCAGCTTAATCCTTAGGTCACTGGTTCGAATCCGGTAGGTCGGATTTCTTTTTGTTTTTTATTTCAGTTTATTAATTAATGCTCTCCTGTTTCCCCCTATGCTTTTCCAACTTACTTTATTTTAAACAGGTTTGTACAGACTCAAAGATCACTCTCCTAGACGCCGGTAATCCATGAGAGTGTAACGCACGCACTTGTCACATGAATATGTAGCATTTTTTATTATATTTTTTAAAAATCTTTTTAAGCCTTCCAACTAATTAAATCATTTTTTTTCGTGCCAAAATCTGTTTAAGAAAACTTGAAAAAATGTTATTTTTATTATAATTTTTTATTGGCTAAAGATAATGATAGTTTAATCAAGTTATTTCTATATATTTTGTCAGAAAAGGAAGGAATGTACAATTAGAACATATTGTCATTGCATCTAAAAAAAAAAAAAATTTATTGTTGGAACTCCATGCATTAGTTAAGTAAATAATTTAGCGAAAAATAGTAAAAATTCGATCAAATATTTATGAATTGGACTTGAAAAAAAGTGCATAGTTTAAATAAATAGTTGCATGAAAATAAAAATAAAAATACACAGTAGTTATTTCTTTTTTTGTAGAAAATACACCATTTGAACTTCATTACTTTGGCTAAATTTTCTTTTTATTTGGCTAAAATAAATAGAGTTCAACTAACTTTATAGATTTGGATCGGAAAAAAAAAAAAAGAAATACATAGTTAAGACATATGTTCATTATATCTAAAAAAAAATACAATAAGGAAAAAATATGCACTGTGTATCAAGAAGAAACTACGACTCTACGAAAAATACAATTAGAACAAATAAATTATTATTATATTTGATTATTTGGTAATTAATATTTAAAAAATATTCTACTTGGAAGCTGATTTTCTTTCTCTTTCATGCGCCTAAAAGAGAATGTATTCATGTTCTTTGCCACGTGAAGACTATTGAATTCCAAGTTAAAAAAGATATTAAAAACCACGGTAAAATTAAAGGAAAAATTAAATAAAAGTTATTAATTTTAGGAGGGTCCTCCACGATTCTGCCTAGAGTAGGAATCATATCCACCTGAAACCTATATATAGGAATCAAGTCATTAGCCGTGCTTAACTATTCCCATGTAGCAACATCATTATAAATTGAAAATGGAGGAATTTTTATGTCATATCAAATTATTAATTCAATATTCAAAAATTTTTTTAGGCCTTTTTTGAATTATTCATTGTCCTGTCCCTTTCTTTCTCACTATCAATTTTAGAAGGATGCTTTTGGAGAAAATAGGTCTCAACTATTATAAGGTATTGCCCGGAGAAAAAGAGCAGCTTGATGCACTGACTTTCAATTAACCTTCTTCCACATTCAACAAAAAGTTTTAAATTTTTTCTTTGCCTTGATCCATATTTAGCACTCATTTCGTCTAATTTTATTTAATGTTGATTGACTTGACATAAAGTTTAACAAAAAAAGAATTTTAAAATTTGTGATTTAGAACAAGTCATATATATTTGTATGGTTATACTCATCTTTTGAAGGAAAAATGAGAAATGTAAATTTAAATTATTTCTAAACATAAAAAATATAGTTTCTTTTGAAAAAGATTAAAAAGAAAAATGCATCTGATAAATTAAAATATAGGAAGGATAATGGTTTATGTTATGTGCACTGGTTAAAGAACTTTAATAGTGTTCTTTAACGGATTAAAATAGAGGAAGGATAATAGTAAGTTTTTTAATTTACTTTCTAAGACTTTTGATTAGCTGCTAAGCTTGGAGTGTTGAAAAATATATTTAAGTGCTAAAATTGATTCCGTGTTTGGATATACGTGCTAAAACGGATAATAAACAATTTATGTATTTGGTAGAACAATGACGATAAGTTGTTCTTTTATTAAAATGACTAAAATATCTTTAAAAACTTTACTAAAAATTATAAATTAAAAAGTTTCTTTGTAAAGCAAAAGATGAACAATATTAGAAAAGAAAGTTACAAAATTTATTTTGGGAAAAAATATTTTATGAATTAGAAAGTATTATTAAGGTTAAACTAGTAAAAGCAATTGTCAAACTAAAAGTGCTTATAAGCTAAAAAGCTATATGTTGGGGGTGACCAACTTATGACTTATGACAATTTTTAGCTTGTAAGCACTTGGGGTCATTTATCATATCCTCGGGCGATTTAGGAGCTTCCAAAGAGGGGATTTCAACTTAGCATTTGAGAAGTAAATTATTCCTACTTGTTGTGAGTTTAATACTTGATTTCTGGGTAGATTAATACATAAAGATTAGTGAAAATTATGAATTTAGGGTAAAACCTAGGGTTTTGATAAAAATAGAATTTAACCATGAAATTTGTTAGGGAATCTAGCAAAAATCATATATTATTGATCCTTAGGTTATGAGTAACAACTTTCTTTAAGAATTTTCGAAATTCGAGCATATGGGTCCGGGAGTGAATTTTAGGAATCTTAAAAATTGACTTGGGTAATCACTTAAATGGTGGAATTATGAACTTTTGACCATAGATTGACTAGTTTATGTAATGTTTGGCTAGTTTCGAGTTGTTGGACGTCAAATTTGGAGGTTTGAGTGCATTCTTGAATCGTGAAGTAGGCTTGATACGAGGTAAGTCTCCTTTCTAACCTTGTAAGAGGGAATTGTCCCCATAGGTGAAATAATTTATTATGTGCTACTATTTGTGGGGGCTACGTACGCACGAGGTGATGAGAGTCCGCGCGTAGCTACTGTAACGACCCGACCAGTCGTTTTGAGCTCTAGCGCGTCGTTCGGTGGTTTGAAGTCATGAGCAGCTCCATTTCAGGTATTATGACTCGTGGGCATGGTCGGAGTTGAATTTCGGGAAGTTCAGAGTCAAATTGGAAAGAAAATTCTCATTTCAGAAGCCTTAAGTTGGAGAAATTGACTAAGATTAGAATTTTGAGTAAACGACCTCCGAATCGGGGTTTGAAGGTTTCTGCAGAATCGTATGATGATTTCAGACTTGGACGTATGTCCGGATCGGGTTTTGGATAACCCGGGAGCGTTTCAGCATATATTGTGGAAGTTAGCGTTTTAGAAGAATTTCATAAATTTGGGTTGGAAAGCATTTCAGAGTTATTGATCTCCGTTTGGGATTCCGAGCCTGGGAATAGATTCGTATGGTGATTCTGGAGTTGGGAGCGCGATCAGAAGTGAATTCGGATGTACGTAGGTCATTTTGAAGTTGTTGACCCAAGTCACTGCATGATTTTGAAGATTGAAAAATGCCTACCCAGTTGAACCAGGTCCATCAGGGCAAACATACTCGAACGAACCAATTGGCACAAAAACCGTACATGCACAGGAATAAACATGATCTGTGAATTATCCATGAGCTGAGAGGTTGTCTCCAATGCGAAAATGTTGAAAATTGATAAGAGGTTAGAATTCGAGTTCAGCAAGGACATAAACAAAGGAAGGAAGTTGAGATAAACACAAACTCTTCCACCAAGGAAGAGTTGCATTAGAACTAAACAAGAACATCTCAACTTCTGGCGCTAGAACATCCTACTGAAGAATTTATCGCACAAAGACAGAATTAAAGCAAGAACTGAAAGCAAAATTACCAGAGAAATTTTGCAAGCAGAATCCTTGTGCAAAACAAAGGCTATTGACCAGCTAGAAGAACCAGTTCCATCTGTTTGTCTTTCGAGTCTAGTTGGTTGTAGTAGGTGATTTAATATTGTATCTTTAAGCTTTATTAGAAGCAATTGTAATAGGTACACACTGTTCAAGTTAGAGTTAATTTGAAGCTTGTCGCAAATAGCCAGAGGCTAGTTTGTTACAAAGGGATTAGAGTTAGTCCTAGATTTACAAAAGAGTTTATTTTGTAAATGCTGTTTGGCTCAAAGTTTTAGTGAAGAGTTTGGAAAAATCCTACTGAGGAGTAGGTCGTGGTTTTTTCACCTTTTGAGCCAAGTGTTTTCCACGTAAAAATCTCTGTGTTTTTATTTTACTGCATTTCCGCACCAGTAGAAGTTGGAACACCAAGAAGAACCAGGTTCTTCTATTGAGACAACACTCAAAAATTGGACACACAAATCACCCCCCCTCTTGTGTGGTATTGAAGTATAAAACAACAGAAGTCATTTGGCTAAAGATAGAAATTTAGAGATTTTTGAGAAATCCGACCGGAATTGGAAATTTTGATATCAGGTTCAGAACGCGATTTCGAGAGTTGGAGTAGGTCCATAATGTCAAATGTGACCTGTGTGCAAAATTTGGGGTCAATCGGACGTGATTTGATAGGTTTCGACATCGGAGGTGGAAGTTTGAAATTTCAAGTTCATAAAGTTTGGATTTGGGGTGCGATTCGTGGCTTCGACATTGTTTGATGTGATTTGAGGCCTCGAGCGGGACCGCATTATGTTTTGGAACTTGTTGGCATGTTCGGGTTGGGCCCCAGGGGCCTCGTATGTTAACTGGACAAGCCTCGGACCAAGTTTGAACTTGGAGAGAATAAGCTGAAGCCCCCAACTTCTGGTGTGATCGCACCTGCTCTTGGATGGCCGCAGGTTCGAGCTCGCGAATGCGGGGCACGAGTCGCAGAAGCAAAAAGACATGGGCTGGCCAGGCACCGCGGGCATGAAGAATTGGCCGCTGGGTGCAAAGACCGCAAGGGCGAAGAATTGGCCGCAGGTGCGAAGACTGCAGGCGTGAAGGTTTTGCCGCAGGCGCGAAGATCGCTGGGCAGTGAGTGTTTAAAGCGGGGGTTAGAGCATTTTTTGCTCATTTATTCATTCTTGGGCGATTTTTGGAGCTTCTTGAGAGGGGTATTTACCTAGCAACTTGGAGGTAAGTCAATCCCACCTATTGCAAGTCAATTACTTGGATTATGTCTAGATTTTAACATGGAAAATCATGAAAAATTGTGGAAAAGTTGGAAATTTTGAAGAAAAACCTAAAATTTGCATTCTTGGATTTTTGACCACGTATTTGAGAATGGAATTAGAGTAAATTGTATATTTGAGTTAGCAAGGATATGAGTAATCATTATCTTCGAAAAATTTCGGAATCCATGCACGTGGGCCTGAAGACATTTTGGTCAATTCCCTGAGTGGAGTTGGGAAATTATATAATTTGAATTGTTGCAAATATAAGAGTATATTTTCATTTGTGTGTCATTGTTTGGATAGTTTGGGGACGTCGTACGTCCATTGGAGTCGTCGGAAGGGCCTCGAAGCCGGTTATGGAACTTCAGAGCAAGGTAAGTCTCCTTTCTAACTTTGTGAAGGGGAATTGTTCCACTAGGTGAACTAATTAAGTATGTGCTACTATCTGTGGGGGCTACGTACGCACGGGTGACAGGAGTCCGTGCGTATCTACTGTTATGCCATGTCCGGATAGTCTAGGACCCACTAGCATGCCTTACCTGTTGTACCTGTGATATTGCCTGTAATATTAGACTGCTAATATAATCGAAATAGTAATTGAATATCTAAAGAATACTAGAGTTCATTTTCTTAATCATCTAGAAAGAGAATTGATTTCCTCCGCGGACAATTGTATTCCGGATAAGGTTATATTATTGAATATTATAAAACTTGGCAAATGAATTTCGAGAAAGGATTTAAATACTATTTTGTGATTTTTAAAAGAGAAATCTGTCATTTACTTGAGTATTTGTTTTCCCGACGTAGTCGGGGTGGACTGTTGATTGTGCATGACTGCATGTGACCGCTTCGCAATTTACATTCCGCGAGCGGAGTGTTATTTCTCCCACTCTCATGGGAGCGGGTCGTACACCATGGCGATTGAAAGATGCACTTATGGTTCGGGCCGTTCGACTCTCGGCAGTGCATAGATATGATTATTGCAAAGGTGCACTTATGGTTCGGGCCGTTCGACCCCCGGCAGTGCACAGACATGATTATTTTTATGCCTCAGGCCGGTTGTCCTTATCCCGTATGCGCATGCTAAATTGTTAAATGTTTTTCATGGATTTTGAAGTGACAAGATATTTGGGGAAAAATAAAGAAGTAATTGTTTATTTTAGAAATTTGGGGAAAAATGAGGAAGTAGTAACTGTTTATTTACTTTCAATATTTATTTGAATTACAGTTATCCGTAATACTTACTGTTTTATCATCCTCGTATGCCTATTACTGATATCATATTGTGCTAAATTAATATTTTGGACCTTAGTGAGTGTCTAATTCGTCCTCTCGTCACTACCTCTCTAAGGTTAGGTGGACGACTTACTGAGTACACATTATTTTCGTACTCATGCTACAGTTGCTGTGCATTTTATTGCACAGGTACCTTCATAGCGATGTGGCTGGTTTGGAGACTTAGGCGAGCTGCATTATCCGGAGGTGATCCGCAGCTGACAGAGTCTCCCTCGTATCGTATTATTTTATTTTAATTTCCTTGTCCAATTGTATTTCAGACAAGCTTTGTAAAAATTGTGAAATTCTCAGAATTTGCTCATGCACTTATGACACCGGGTTCTGGGACGTGTTTGGGATTTACTTTAACAAATTGAATTGTTTACCTGTTGTATTTATTTAATAAATTTTTATTCACTCATTGGGTTGTAAGTGAAAGGTAACGATTTCAAAAATGTTAAAACATGAATTTATTTTAACTATTTAATGATTGGCTTACCTGACAGTGGTGTCCGGCGCCATCACGACCTTATGGATTTTGGGTCGTGACAACGTGGTATCAGAGCGCTAGGTTCCCTTAGGTCTCACGAGTCATGAGCAAGTGTCAGACCACTACTTAAGGATTTGCATGTTGGGTGATTGTGAGAATTCACTTGAGTGTTGTTAGTGTTCTCTTGAATTGAGGTAAGTAAGATGTTTCTATATGATGAGGTGTTTCCCCTATTAGTGGTTCAGGAGTTATGATGAAATTCTTGTGCAATCTCATATTGGCATGTTAGGTGCAGTAAACAGTGTGTAACTGGGAGTAAGAATCGAGATTGCGGTTCGGTGTTAACTAGGATGTCATGAGCTCGGATGAGCAAGAAAAAGTGACTAGAAAGTTCAGAGTAAGCTGGTGTTATCTTCAGTGTCACCTGAGATCTATATTTGGTAAAATAGGCTTTGTACCTTGGTCATGGGTTCTTGATGTGTTTAGCAGCATAAGTGTGGTCGGTGGTACGGATGTGCATACTTGTTACCTGGTGTGGAAGGTCGTGGGAGCGTGACCACGAGAAGATTGTATAAGTGTGACATGTAGTCACATGATTGATTGAAGATTTGGACCAAGTATAAGGAAATGAAATATTGCTTGTTTGAACAATTTATGCCAGGAAGGCGTTTGGTCCAGCTGGTAGGGGATTGTGGGGTGATGTATCGGCTATGATGGTTGTTCTTGCGTGTAATGAGATGAAGTAGGTTATTTTGGACCCAGGTAAGGCTATCAGCCTAGTTCATTGCAAGCAGAATCGGCTTGAAGTGTATGAATGGATGTAAGCAAGATTATGGGCTTCATGCGAGTCAGATGTGTTCATTTCAGTATAGCGCTCCTCAAGTAGGGGTGTTGGAGTATCAGGTGTTGTTCCGTCTTCGTCAAATTCATGTAATGTTGTGATTGTGCCGTGTGAGTTGGGAAACGGCTTAATAGTTCCCTATGTGTTAAGTCTCCGTGTAGTGATGATGTTATGCGAGCAGGAGAGCTCTTGAGATTCAGAATATATATATCGCACCTCAGTTGTGCTTAAGTTTTGTAGCACGTGGATTTATTAGTCTCCCCAGAATGGTATTATGCAACTTAGCGTGCTTATGATCGATATTCAGTATTTTGTGACAGTGAGCAATTCAGCTCCGTGTATATTTCCTTTTGTGAATTTTATGATGGGATCGGGTGACACTCCGCCACAAGTATGTTATTTGGATCGGGTTGCACGCCGAAACAGTGTGATGATGAGTAAGGTTCCTATATTTATTTTTCTTGTGTTTTACTTTCTATTTTTCGAGAAGAGTTCATAATAAGTTGCGTGAGTTGAGTAGTCTTTTCCTGAGTCATTTTTTTGTGTATCATGTTCGAGTTATGGCCTATTGGCGCGTTGTGGTATCATGTGAGACTGTCGGTCATGTTTGGGGTGATTTGTTGTTTGAGCAGTTCATACTGGGTGAGACGAGATTATCGGATCAGGGATCAGTGCGATAAGTTTATGTGAAGTGTATATTAAAGAACAAATAGCAACAGTTGGTTCATAATGAGGTGATGATTCTAGTAAGGAGGATAGATTCAATGATTTGTTGACTCTACAGTTGGTTGTGAATTTCTATACATCTCCTCCGTCGTGATGGTATCGTAACCGTTATAGAAGGACCTATATGTATGTCATAAGGTGCATCGAGAGCATAAAATTCGTAAAATTTTTGGCTATTAAGGTTCAGGGAACGTCATTGTGGCTAGATGATGAATTTTGCGGTGCATGGTGCTAATTCAACAAAAGTATGCAGTCGTGTTCTGGTATATCGTGTGGTGGGTGATACGGTATTTATATATTGGAACTAGGCCTGGACGAGAATTTTAGGTATTGGAATTGGGTTCTGAGCTGATTGTATGGATAAAAGAGGATTTCTTCAGGTTTGATCAGGCCTATGTGCTTAACTAGGTTGTAGTAGAATGGGCAGGTACTCGAGGTGTTAATCAGTGATTTTAGATAACTCCAGAGTAGTTCCTAGCACGTTCGAGGACGAACATCGGTTTAAGTGGGGGAGAATGTAACGACCCGACCTGTTGTTTTGAGCTCTAGCGCGTCGTTCAGCGGTTTGAAGTCATGAGCATCTCCATTTCAAGTATTATGACTCGTGGGAATGGTCGGAGTTGAATTTCGGGAAGTTCGGAGTCAAATTGGAAAGAAAATTCTCATTTCAGAAGCCTTAAGTTGGAGAAATTGACTAAGATTGGAATTTTGAATAAACGACCTCCGAATCGGGGTTTGAAGGTTCCTGTAGGTTCGTATGATGATTTCAGACTTGGGCGTATGTCCGGATCGGGTTTTGGATAACCCGCGGGCGTTTCGGCATATATTGTGGAAGTTAGTGTTTTAGAAGGATTTCATAAATTTGGGTTGGAAAGCATTTCAGAGTTATTGATGTCCGTTTGGGATTCCGAGCCTGGGAATATCTTCCTATGGTGATTTTGGAGTTGGGAGCGCGATCTGAAGTAAATTCGGATGTCCGTAGGTCATTTTGAAGTCATTTGGCTAAAGATAGAAATTTGGAAATTTTTGAGAAATCCGACCGGAAGTGGAAATTTTGATATCGAGGTGGGAACGCGATTCTGGAGTTGGAGGAGGTCCGTAATGTTGAATGTGACTTTTGTGGAAAATTTAGGGTCAATCGGACGTGATTTGATAAGTTTCAGCATCGGAGGTGGAAGTTTGAAATTTCAAGTTCATAAGGTTTGGATTTGGGGTGCGATTCGTGCCTTCGGCGTTGTTTGATGTGATTTGAGGCCTTGCGGGTCCGCATTTTATTTTGGAACTTGTTGGCATGTTCGGGTTGGGCCTCGGGTGTTAACCAGATGAGCCTCGGACCAAGTTTGAACTTGGAGAGCATAAGCTGAAGCCCCCAACTTCTGGTGTGATCGCACCTGCGCTTGGATGGCCGCAGGTGCGAGCTCGCGGATGCGGGGTACAAGTCGCAGAAGCGAAAAGGCATGGGCTGGCCAGGCAACGCGGGCGAAGAGAATTGGCCGCAGGTGAAAAGACCGCATGCGTGGAGAATTGGCCGCGGGTGCGAAGACTGCAGGCGTGAAGGTTTTGCCGCAGACGCGAAGATCGCTGGGTAGTAAGTGTTTAAGGCGGGGGTTTGAGCATTTTTGCTCATTTCTTCATTCTTGGGGCGATTTTTGGAGATTCTTGAGAGGGATATTCACCTAGCAACTTAGAGGTAAGTCAATCCCACATATTACAAATTAATTACTTGGATTATGTCTAGATTTTAACATGGAAATTCATGAAAAATTGTTGAAAAGTTGGAAATTTTGAAGAAAAACCTAGAATTTGCATTCTTGGATTTTTGACCATGAATTTGAGCACGGAATTAGAGTAAATTGTATATTTGAGTTAGCAAGACTATGGGTAATCGTTATCTTCGAAAAATTTCGGAATCCGGGCACGTGGGTCCGACGACATTTTAGTCAATTCCCTGAGTGGAGTTGGGAAATTATATAATTTGAATTGTTGCAAATATTAGAGTATATTTTCATTGGTGTGTCATTGTTTGGATAGTTTTGGGACGTTGTGCGTCCATAGGAGTCGTCGGAAGGGCCTGGAAGCCGGTTATGGAACTTCGGAGCGAGGTAAGTCTCCTTTCTAACTTTGTGAGGGGGAATTGTCCCCCTAGGTGAACTAATTAAGTATGTGCTACTATTTGCGGGGTCTACGTACACACGAGGCTACAGGAGTCCGTGCGTAGCTACTATTATGCCATGTCCGGGTAGTCTAGGACCCACTAGCATGCCTTACATGTTGTACCTGTGATCTTGCCTGTAATATTAGACTGCTAATATAATCGAAATAGTAATTGAATATCCAAAGAAGACTAGAGTTCATTTTCTTAATCATCTAGAAAGAGAATTGATTTCCTCCGTGGACAATTGTATTCCGGGTAAGGTTATATTATTGAATATTATAAAACTTGGCAAATGAATTTCGAGAAAGGATTTAAATACTATTGTGTTATTGTTAAAAGAGAAATATGTCATTTACTTGAGTATTTGATTTCCCGACGTAGTAGGGGTGGACTGTTGATTGTGCCTGACTGCATGTGACAGCTTCGCAATTTACATTCCGCGAGCGGAGTGTTATTTCCCCCACTCTCATGGTAGCGGGCCGTACGCCACGGCGGATTGAAAGATGCACTTATGGTTCGGGCCGTTCGACTCTCGGCAATGCATAAATATGATTATTTTATGGCAAAGATGCACTTATGGTTCGGGCCGTTCGACCCTCGGCAGTGCACATACATGATTATTTTTATGGCTCAGGCCAATTGTCCTTATCCCGTATGCGCATGCTAAATTGTTAAATGTTTTTCATGGATTTTGAAGTGACAAGATATTTGGAGAAAAATAAAGAAGTAATTGTTTATTTAAGAAATTTGGGGGAAAATGAGGAAGTAGTAACTGTTTATTTACTTTCACTATTTATTTTAATTACAGTTATCCATAATGCTTACTGTTTTATCATCCTCGTATGCCTATTACTGATATCATATTGTGCTAAATAATTTGTTGGACCTTAGTGAGTGTCTAATTCGTCCACTCATCACTACCTCTCTGAGGTTAGGCGGGCGACTTACTGAGTACACGTTGTTTTCGTACTCATGCTACACTTGCTGTGCATTTTTATTGCACAGGTACCTTCATAGCGATGTGGCTGGTTTGGAGACTTAGGCAAGCTGCATTATCCGGAGGCGATCCGCAGTTGACAGAGTCTCCCTCATATTGTATTATTTTATTTTAATTTCCTTGTCCAATTGTATTTCGGACAAGCTTTGTAGAAATTATAAAATTCTCAGAATTTGCTCATGCACTTGTGACACCGGGTTCTGGGACGTGTTTGGGATTTACTTTAACAAATTGAATTGTTTACCTGTCGTATTTATTTAATAAATTTTTACTCGCTCATTGGATTGTAAATGAAAGGTAGCGATTTTGAAAATGTTAAAACATAAATTTATTTCAACTATTTAATGATTGGATTGCCTGACAGTGGTGTCCGACGCCATCACGACCTTATGGACTTTAGGTCGTGATAACGTGGTATCAGAGCGCTAGGTTCCCTTAGGTCTCACGAGTCATGAGCAAGTCTAGTAGAGTCTTGTGGATCGGTACAGAGACATCTGTACTTATCTTCGAGAGGCTACATGGCTGTTAGGAGTACTTCCTTTCTTGATTGCTCATCGTGCGATTCGATTTCTTTAAGGCTTATGCCTATGTTTCTTCCTACTCAATCTTACGCGTCGCGAATCGCTTGCTATGAATCGGGAATTTGAGGAATTGAAAGGGTGCTATGGGTAGAGTGCGAGATGTTTTCCATGTGTTGTTGGTTGGGGATGTTGTTGTTGCCCTGCAGAAAAATCTTATGTTGTTTCGGCCAGCAACTGTGATTCTGAGGACTTTAAGGTTATGCTCAGGTTGTTAAGGTACTTACGGTTGGTTATCGCGCGGTGTTGATATGATGGTAGAATGCTTGCCGGTGGGTTGGGGGTGATGAATGTCTTGAAGGGAGGTCTTCTCAGAGTTTGATTTTGAGATTTCAGTATTTTGATTACGACGAAGGAAGATATGTGAGAAGTGTCAGGTGGCGGCTAAATTTCTAAAAGGCCAGGCGTAAGGAAAAGAGGTCAGGTAGTGCCTAAAGGAATGAGTTTAACCAAAGTGGGAGAGCGACAACATAGTGGTGAATTAGAGGATATTGTAGCGAAGTTAGTAGATGTCCATGAGGAGCGTACGGACTGGTAAAGTTGGTGAGTGAGAACATGCTTAGGATGGAATATTGATGTTGTAGAGTGTGCAGTACGGTGTCGTTGGAAGGTGTCAGTTGGTGATTTCCACAGGTAGGTTGTCTCCCGTGAGTAGGTTAGCGGTTGTGTGGTTGGGAAGTTTCTGTGAGGGATTCTAATGGCTATTCGGTAGGAGGTAGAATAGGCGAATGATGCTACAAAATCTGAGTATTTAGGAAATGCTGACGGGAGAATTTGGAAGATATGAGCGGATTGGTCGAGCAGGATCATGTTAACAAGGGAAAAGGATCTCAGCAGGATCTAGAGTGGTGCAAGGGGTAGCTTCGGGCTAAGTAGGGGAGTCCCACCACCTGTAGTTGGGTTGTAGGATTGTGTTTTCATGGGGTTGCGGATTGTCGGCGTATTGGCAAGTTATTATAGCTAAGGGAAAGGAGTAAAATGGTGATTATGCGTGGGATTTGATGAATGTGTGCAGAAGTTGGCCCTGTTGGACCAGGGTTAGGCTTTGAAAGATTCAGAATTTATGCTTAATGCATAGGCGAGTTGTAAGGGTAGTGACTCAGTCACGTGCTTCATTGAAGAGGGTGTTCATGTGCTAGAAGAGCCTTGGAGTTGATTGTATTTGGGGCCATTCAGAGTGGGTGACTCTCAATAGCGGTCCTAGTGAATTTAAAATTTAAGAATGCGGCGTTTAAGGGTTCAGGCAGCAGTATGATTAAGAGTTGAGTTTTTGCAGTATAATTTCTGAGAAAAGGGAAGATGGTTGGAGTGTTCTGTGATATGTTTCAGCGTGCAGGATAGTATTGGGAGAGTGAGAGAAGTAAATTCCGGGGTGTAGGAAGATTATCAGGAGGATATGAGACGGGTTGTGGGATTTAGGCAGCATGGTCTCATGAATCAAGGTCACTCGGGATGAGTGAGGGTTGAGTTTGCTATGAGTTAAAGGAAGTTACTATTATTTCGGAGGCAAATAAGGATAATTAGAGAGAAGATGGATTGGTTAGCCATGGTTGAAATGGCACATGTACGACAGTGATCAGTTTCGTAAGTGTGATTAAATTATGCATGTGGTTTGGGCCGGGGTGTGCGGGGCTTGTCGGCCGTCGTAATGGATTTCATGTGGGAGCATTCGAGTGCTATGTCCTGTCAGGTGAAGACGGATCCCGGAAGGTTTATGGTGGTTCAGACCACTACTTAAGGATTTGCATGTTAGGTGATTGTGAGCATTCACTTGAGTGTTGTTATTGTTCTCTTGAATTTAGGTAATTAAGAGGTTTCTATATGATGAGGTGTTTCCCCTATTAGTGGTTCAAGAGTAATGATAGAATTCTTGCGCAATCTCATATTGGCATGTTAGGTGCAGTAAATAGTGTGTAACTGGGAATAAGAATCGAGATTGCGGTTCTGTTTTAACTAGGATGTCATGATCTCAGATGAGCAACAAAAAATTACTAGAAAGTTCAGAGTAAGCTGGTGTTATCTTCAGTGTCACCTGAGATCGATATTCGGTAAAAGAGGCTTTGTACCCTGGTCATGGGTTCTTGATGTGTTTTGCAGTATTAGTGTGGTCGGTGGTACGGATATGCTGACTTGTTACCTGGTGTGGAAGGTCGTGGGAGCGTGACCACGGGAAGATTTTATAAGCATGACATGTAGTCACCTGATTGATCGAAGATTTAGACAAAGTTTAAGGAAGTGCAATATTGCTCGTTTGAAAACTTTATGCAAGGAAGGCGTTTGGTCCAGCTGGTAGGGGATTGTGGGGTGATGTCCTGGCTATGATGGTTGTTCTTGCGTGTTATGAGAGGAAGTAGGTTATTTTGGACCCAGGTAAGGCTATCAGTCTAGTTCATTGCGAGCGGAATCGACTTGAAGTGTATGAATGGATTTAAACAAGATTATGGGCTTCATGCGAGTCAGATGTATTCATTTCAGTATAGCACTCCTCAAGGAGGGTTTTGGTATATCAGGTGTTGTTCCGTCCTAGTCAAATTCATGTAATGTTATGATTGTGCCGTGTGAGTTGGGAAACGGCTTAATAGATCCATATGTGTTGAGTCTCCGTGTAGTGATGATGTTATGCGAGCAGGAGAGCTCTTGATATTCAGAGTATATATATCGCACCTCAGTTGTGCTTAAGTTTTGTAGCATGTGGATTTATCAGTCTCCCCAAGATGGTATTATGCACATAGCGTGCTTATGATCGATATTCAGTATTTCGTGATAATGAGCAATTCAGCTCAGTGTATATTTTCTTATGTGAATTTTATGATGGGATCGGGTGACATGCCGCCACGGGTATGTTATTTGGATCGGGTTGCATGCCGCAATAGTGTGATGATGAGTAAGGTTCCTATATTTATTTTTCTTGTATTTTACTTTCTATTTTCCGAGAAGAGTTCATAATAAGTTGCGTGAGTTGAGTAGTCTTTTCCTGAGTCATTTCTTTGTGTATCATGTTCGAGTTATGGCCTACCGGCGCGTTGTGGTATCATGTGAGACTATCAGTCATGTTTGGGGTGATCTGTTGTCTTAGCAGTTCATACTGGGTGAGACGAGACTATCGGATCAGGGATCATTGCGATACGATTATGTGAAGTGTATATTAAAGAACAAACACCAACATTTGGTTCATAATGAGGTGATGATTCTAGTAAGGAGGAGAGATTCAATGATTTATTGACTCTACAGTTGGTTGTAAATTTCTATACATCTCATATGTCTTGATGGTATCATAAGCATTATAGAAGGACCTATATGCATGTCATGAGGTGTATCAGGAGCATCAGATTCGTAAAACTTTTGGCTATTAAGGTTCAGGGAACGTCATTGTGGTTAGATGATGAATTTTGAGGTGCATGGTGCTAATTCAACAAAGGTATGTAGTCATGTTCTGGTATATCGTGTGGTGGGTGATACGGTATTTATATATTGGAACTAGGCCTGGACGAGAATTTCAGGTATTGGAATTGGGTTCTGAGCTGATTGTATGGATAAAGGAGGATGTCTTCAGGTTTGATCAGGCCTATGTGCTCAACTGGGTTGTAGTAGCACAAGCAAGTGCTCGAGGTGTTAAGCAGTGATTTCAGATAACTCTAGAGAAGTTCCTAGCACGTTCGAGGATGAACGTCGGTTTAAGTGGGGGAGAATATAATGACCCGATCGGTCGTTTTGAGCTCTAGCGTGTCGTTCAACGGTTTGAAGTCATGAGAAGCCCCATTTCAGGTATTATGACTCGTGGGCATGGTCGGAGTTGAATTTCGGGATGTTCAAAGTTAAATTGGAAAAAAAATTCCCATTTCAGAAACCTTAAGTTAAAGAAATTGACTAAGATTGGAATTTTGGGTAAACGAACTCTGAATCGGGGTTTGAAGGTTCCTGTAGGTTCGTATGATGATTTCGGACTTGGGCGTATGTCCGGATCGAGTTTTAGATAACCTGGGAGCGTTTCAGCGTATATTGTGGAAGTTAGTGTTTTAGAAGGATTTCATAAATTTTGGTTGGAAAGAATTTCAGAGTTATGGATGTCCGTTTGGGATTCCGAGCCTGGGAATAGCTTTGTATGTTGATTCTGGAGCTGTGAGCGCGATCAGAAGTGAATTCGGATGTCCGTAGGTCATTTTGAAGTCATTTGGCTAAAGATAGAAATTTGGAGATTTTTGAGAAATCCAACCGGAAGTGGAAATTTTGATATCGGGGTCGGAACACGATTCTGGGGGTTGGAGTAGGCCCCTTTTTCGAATGTGACTTGTGTGCAAAATTTGGGGTCAATCGGACGTGATTTGATAGGTTTCGGCATCAGAGGTGGAAGTTTGAAATTTCAAGTTCATAAAGTTTGGATTTGGGGTGCGATTCGTGGCTTCGGCGTTGTTTGATGTGATTTGAGGCCTCGAGCAGGTCCGCATTATGTTTTGGAACTTGTTGGCATGTTCGGGTTGGGCCCCGGAGGCCTCGGATGTTAACCGGCCGAGCCTCGGACCAAGTTTGAACTTGGAGAACATAAGCTGAAGCCCCCAGCTTCTGGTGTGATCGCACCTGCGCTTGGATGGCCGCAGGTTCGAGCTCGCGGATGCGGGGCACAAGTCGCAGAAGCGAAAAGGCATGGGCTGGCCAGGCATCGCGGGCGCGAAGAATTGGTCGTGAGTGCGAAGACCGCAAGCGCGAAGAATTGGCTGCAGGTGCAAAGACTGCAGGCGCGAAGGTTTTGCCGCAGGCGCGATGATTGCTGGGTAGTGAGTGTTTAAAGCGGGGGTTTGAGCATTTTTGCTCATATCTTCGTTCTTGGGGCAATTTTTGGAGCTTCATGATCACGCTCAACTATGTCTTATAGAAAGACTAAACGGACGCTGCAAATATAATCTGGGTATTACGCCCAGAGTCGATCCCACAGGGAATTTACGTATCAATCAAGCCGCCAGAATACAAAACTTTACTTAATCAATTTTCTCAAGACTTTTGAATATCAATTGGTAATGTTTTACTATTTCTACTGACAAAATTCATAACTAACGATTAACTAACAATATGGTGTAAACAATTATAATAAAGGTCTAAGGTTATGGTTTCCCCCGTCGGTGGACTTCCTTCTCAACTATGTCTTATAGTTTGATTAGTTGACTCTATCAATCATGAACACTTTATCTATCATAAATCTCTCTCAAGTAATTATGATAATTTACTAGACGCACTCTCTCAAATTACGCTAGCTAAATTGCATTACAGTTCACTTTAGATTGCATCCGAGGTATCATTATCTCTAATCCAACCTCTAAACCCTCGGTTATGACTTTAGTCTATACTCTGGGAGTGATGTTGTTGAAACAACTACCTAAATATTCACTCTCTCTCAAGTAGATACATAATAAATAGGAACAGCTAATTGAGGGCCCTTCAATCAATTACAAGAAGAACGTAGTTGAACAAATAGAGTTTAATCAACCAATCAAAGCTATATTAATATCACAATAATTTCATCCCCCAAAGGATTCCACCAAAACCCTAGATTAAGAAATTAGCTACTCATGCTCATAATAATCAACTCTAAAATAACTTGCATAACTAAACTACAAAGTAATGAATAAAAGCTGTAAAAATCAATGTTTTGCTTCTCTGAGTAGTATTCCACAGACATCTCTTGTCTCTAATGGAATCTCCCCCTTCAAGTTGTGTTTTTGGGTCTATTTATATGTTTGGGATAAACCCTAAACATGTAGGAGACTTCTATTCAAGTCGGGAAACACTTAAAATCTTCAAAACTCGGATTGGACCAGACCAGGGACCTGACTTTATGGCCCAAACGCCTGGATAAAGCCAGGCTAGGCCTGACTTTAAGGCTCAAACGCCTGGATAATGCCTGGTCTTACCAGGCTTTATAGCCCAAACGCCCAGCTATATCCTGGTATGATCAGGCTTTACAGCCCAAACACCCAGCTATAGCCCGGTGCACTCCTCTTCGCCTCTTGAACGTATTTTCGACGTTTATGCATCCATTTAGCTCGGCTTCCATCTCCAATTCACCTACACATGAAATAGACTCCATTAGGCACATACGAAGTGTATTTTTATCATTAACACACATAAAATGTAAGGCACATAACGTGTTAAACCATGAATCCTAGCCACACATCAACACCCCACACATAAGCTTTTGCTCGTCCTCGAGCAATCAAACTACACTCATGAACAAAACTTATTAAGCAAATCCCTTAACACGTTATA